>JAODGE020024206.1:0-11842 GCA_027574965.2 Ecitophya simulans
AAACATTTTAAATTAAATAAAGCACTCCAGTAGTTGTTTACTAATTATTATTATTTTATTGCAATTTACTTACAGAATTCACTAAATGTTTTTCAAATACATAAAAACTAATTTTAAATTGGTGTTTGTTGGGTTGCCTAAAGCAATGTAAAGATTCACAAACATTAAATCTTCTTGACAATCTTGAAAATCTTGACAATCATTTTATGTTTTTAAATGACAAACAATAACAATTGTCAATCTAAATACACTTTTACTGGCAATTAAAAACTTACATAAAAACTTGCATTTAATCATTCTAATTTAATTTTCAACGCAATTAACGTAAAATACTCCCGACAATCTTCATCTCATATGGAATGCACTGTAAGTTATACAATTCAATATATCTTGAATGAACACTGTAAATTATTGAAGTTTTGCGCAAAAATGTCACCGTCCGGCTTTTGAAATATTTATTTCCGAAACAATTCCTTCGGTTTCTGTGTTTTTACCAATTTCCATGCGCAATTTCAATGTGAAACTTTAATGATTTACATAACTGGACAATCAGCACTTCGACCACACCTCCAAGTCTGAGTCTAAGGCGTTCAAAAAAAAAAAACGTTTCGCGCACTTTTTTGCATCGACACGAACGCGCCGCGCAAAAATTATAATCACTTTCTCAAATTTTGCCCGCCGAACGCGAGCCCGACCACTCCCCCCTACGACGCGCGACGAAGACGAAGAGGACGCGATCGAAAAAGGCGGCGCGAGAGACGAAGCTCGACGCGCGTCGCGAGTGTTCGTCGTTGGCGGAACGTGCGAAACGCGCGAGTGGCGCGCGCTCCAAGTTGAATCGCGCACGTCCCGGTCGCCGGCGTCGTTCAGTGCGCGCGTGACCGTCGTGCGCGCAGGATCGTGCCGTGCCGCCGCCCCCCCCCGAAGTCGCCGCCTTCCGTTTCCGAGCGACCGGCGAAGAGCACGCCGTGGCTTCCGTCAGCGTCGTTGCCGCCTCCGTCGAAAAACGATGTTCGCGAAACTCGGCGCGCTGTGCCTGCTGTGCGCCGTCGTCGCGATGCGGCCGGACGCCGATCGCACATGGGGTGAGTTATCAATGACGTCGCACGCGGCGCGATAAGCGCACGCGAAACGTTCGCGAAACGTTCGAGTTTTTCGAGTTTGGCGCGGCGCCGTCTTCCTCGGGCGCGCGGCGCTTCGTTTGAACGCGCCGCGCCGGCACAGCCATCGCACGACGTCAAGTCGTCACGTAGACCGGGCGCCTCGTGGTGTTCGTCGTCTCTGTCGCGCTCGCCCTCTAACGCCCGTTCTAACGGCCTGCCCGCGTCCTCTTCGTCGCACGCACGCAAAAGCGCGCGCGCGCGCGTTTCCTATCTTCCGAAAATCGAAACGCTAGCGAACCGTCATTCGGTTTTGTCCGGTATTTGTCCACAACTATTTGCAGATACGCGACGATAATTACGTGATCGATTGCGGCGCATATTTTTAGCCGCACAACGCGCAGCGGCGCAGATTGCAAAACAGCCAATTGGGCACTGGGCGTTATGTAAGTGCGCGCACGCACGCGGCGATGACATTGAGAAAAATTCGCGACGAATTATCTAGGACGTTGGATATTGTTCGTGGTGCTCGCACTGGACCGATGATCAAAACAAACAAAAAAAAAATGGTCGTCGAAACGCACAAAAACCTAACAACGCGACGTGTTTATTTAGAACGTCCTTATATAAGGATTGCAGATTTCATAATTGTCGCGAGCGCACGACGCCCCATTTATCCGATTAATCATCGTTATCACTTCGCCGTGGCTTTATCAAGAGTCATTATTACCGTCGCAATGGATTATCGATGAGCAGTGTTTAATCGATAGGACGAAGGTGGTGAAACGTCGGAAACAGTTGGTAGCATTCAACGCGCCGCATTCGTTTTATTTCGCACACCCCAGAAAAACCACCTGATATGACCGTGAATTCTCGCGATAATTGAAATGCACAAATAAATTGATTTCATTGCGCTCATCGACAGAGGCAATATTTGCCATTGCGTTGGAAAACTGTAGCTGTTGCGCATGCGTTGAATATTCAGTTTATAGAGAATATGTGCGTTGGGCATTGAGGCTTCGCTGGGTTGGCTTGTGAGCGTGCATTAATTTTTGTCATTGTCATCATTTATTGCGATTGATAGCGTTTGGACGAACCGGACTCCGCTTCGATCGAAACGTTTCTGGATGGATGCACGTCTAATTGTGACGAATTGCTAATTAAATTTACCGCGTGCGACCGATATTTTCGTCGAGGAACTGAAAATTTGAGGAAATTGCACTAAAAATTATTATTACATGTAGTAATGTAGTGATTTCGAATTACATTACGAATCATCATAAGTTGTAGAGAGAAGGAGGTGTAGAAAGGTGTAAAATTGCGCGAATCATTTTTGCATCCAGGTTGCAAGAGTAATTTTAGTAAAGAATTTGTGAAGTTTTATGGTGGGTATTTGGTTTGAATTTGGCTCGTGACATGTCTACCTGTTACAAACACGTGTTTACATGACATCTTACAGTCGAGAAACTGGCCATCGATGGGGAACTTGGAAATTTGACGACTTTGTGACGGGCACTCACAGGCGCTCGGTGCCGATTTTGCCAACCCCAAATATATTACAAATGTGCTAATATGTATTTACCACCCGAAAGCTAATTAATGCTTGTTAATGCCGTGTTTGCTTCATTTCAATCGATCAAATATTGACCGACTGATAGGCAAAACAAATGATAAATTGCCGAATTCAAATTTTGGCCAAGGAGTTTTTCGACTGATAAAAGCAGGTTTAAAATGCCCGACAATAATTAAACCCCACAACCTTTAGAAAAGATTAAAAACTCTCGTCTCAACTGGGGCGTGTTTTCCGTACCCAAAAAACAGAAAACACAACCTCAAATAATAATATACATTTCGCAATCTTTGAAGATTGGCAATTTTATTCGAAAATCTCATTTCTATGCGAATTAATACAAACGCAACAGAGATCTAATTGAGAGTTGGGAAATACAGCACGAAAATAACTGATGGTTTCGTCCAAAAGCAAAAAAGCAAGATAAAACTAACATGACAGGAAACGCGTTGTGAGTTGATACAGCGCCATTACAACTATTTTGCAAATAAGGCAGTTTGCAATGAAATGGATTAGAGCGATCGGATATCCCGCAAAAATTTCGTTGTGTTGTAAGACTGTATCGCCGGATTTTTTTGAATTACCGGCAGAACTTTTGTGTGATATTGGTCTCGTGCCATAATCTACCTGTTGAAACACGTGTTTACGTCGCACCTTTAAAAAAACGAGGCGTAAAATTCCCGGCAATAATGACATCAAACAACTAAAAAAAAAGTTCGACGGTAGGATGGATTAACCGAGAACTTATCAGTCATTCAGAAATTCCAAACAACTCTCTAGACATTGGTTATGCACTTGATTAAATTGATCGCAATTAATTGCGACGTAGATTGTCAAATATCAGCGCGAATTTGAACAGGTTTTTGTATCTCTAACGTCACTGAGATGTCCAACACGTAACCTCTACGTATGTCGACGTGCGTCACAACATTTGCGAACGTTTTCGATCGCCAATCATCACTGCGAATATTCCGAACGCAAACAATAAGTTAAATGAACTAACGAAAATTAAGTTGAGGTGAACGTTTAGACGGAAATGAGTTCCGAGTCAATATTTCTAATTATCTATCTACGTTGTTAATCTTTGCAATGACAATAGGGCAATAATTATCAAGGTTAACACGCAAGTCGTGGCGTGCAAAGTTATCTCCGCCTCCTACTTTTACCACTTTTGCGCGTTTGCACTCTTAATCGCGCGCGCAATAATTCAATAATTAATTTATTGTTTTATTAGTGAGTTTAAACTTGATCCGTGCTTGATCCTGACGGCCGATGTAACGCAAAGTCAGCGAATCGAAACAACAGTTAATGCCGCACTCGCATTTATTAATATTAAAAGACTGCGAACTGTCACTTCCTTCCGAAACACTTCTCGCCTTTGAACGCGCGTTGCGCATCGACCTCGTAACGATTTTTATATTTTGCACGTTTTGTGCGTTAATAATTCACGCTTTGCGAAATCGATTGACTTTTAACGGCTAAAATGTCATTCTGTTTTTACACGCCTGTCGCGTGCCTATTAACTTGTAAGACATAACAATTATCACGCATTTGTCGTCCGACGAAGAGACGCGCCTGTTTTTGTCCTTCCGAACGTTCCGCGTCCTTTCGCATGCACTTGCGACACATTTTTAGCATTGGCATGTAATTGTTGCGAATTGTTAACTTTTTCGGGCGCTTTGGGCCTTCGTTGCAATATCATCGACGGACTTTGAGTCGAATGTTTCGATTTATTTTTAAGTGGAATTCTGTTTGTTTATTTGCCAAGCGTAAGTGTTTCGTTTACAATTGCTTGACGCGCAATTGTGTTACAATCACGATAAATTAGCGATGCACGTCGAATTCAATCAATAGCTGATAGCCGTACTGGAAGTACTGAATATCGTTTCCTATAATGAACTATTAAGTGGTTTAGGAGGATGTGTTGTCGCATTTTTTAAATAGCCGTTGTGAGATGGAATAGACATTCGACATTAAACACGCTATTTATGTTGTGCTGCCGTGTCGTCACGATATTTTTATTATCTCGCCTTTTTTATCAGTCTCGAAACGATGTTGTTTCGACTCGATGACGACGCAGTAATCTGAAACGCAACGTTTTGTCAAAAAAAAAAGAAAAAATCGACGAAAACATCCTAACATAATAGATACTGATAATAATTTTATAGTTGACGAAAACCACAAGCGTGTACGTCTCGTGGTTGAATTGTAAAACAATAATTCAGCGATAAAATTGACAGCAACCCAACCTCGACCAACGAGGTTAACTTTGAGGTTAGAGATTGTGGTTATGTTATGAGGTTAGGCATTGTCGAAGCGTTAAGCACGCCGGCCGCCATTCATACATTTTTTTGCCACGCCAATTAGACCGAATTGATTGCTTCACCGGTTTCCGTTGCCCGAGCAATTTGCAACGCAATACGTTCGCCGTGGCTGACTCGGCGATACGCAGGACTCTCGAATGTCCTGTTCCTGGTCGGCGTACGTGACCGGCCGCACGTAGGACGCCGCCAGCCGCCGCCGCCTTCGCGACCACGTGTTATCGATCCGAGAACGGCGCAAAAGTCGCCAGCCGCAATCGAACAACAAATGTAAATGTTTGGCGTTTTGTTATTACGTCGGTCCTAAGTTTGCGCTCGAACTTGACACTGGCAAAACTACCCGGCGATAAGCGGCGCCGACAATTTTGCGCAATCGTCGAAAGTACCCATTGGTTCTGAGCGCCGGACTTTCGGTTGCAGACCTGGCCGTAACGCTTGACAAGGAAATCGTCCTGCTGACCAACAACGGCACGCTGGTCGCCACGATAAACGACAAATTCGACGAGATCAAAGCAGTGACGTATCTTTATCAAAAGAATTTGTTCGTCGTCGGCAATCGACTCAACGACGATGACACGATCTACGTCTTGGACCCGCTGACTTTGAATGCTACGCCCGTCGTCGAGGCACTCAAGGACGACATTCAGGGCATCGCCGTCGATTCCGCTGCGGAAATGCTCTACTGGACGGACGCTACGAACAAGAGCATCAATTTCCAATCGTTAAGCGCTTCGCGATCGCAAACGCCCGAGCGGCACGAGACACTCTTCGACTTCCAAGACCAGAAACCGCAGGACTTAGCGATTGATACTTGTAAAAGGTGCGAATCGGACGCGATGTGGCGAATCCGCGAATGCAATGTCTTCGTGTTTTAGGATGATTTACTGGACGAACGCCAACCTTAACAAACCGACGATAGAAAAAGCCACCACGATGGGCACTGGCAGGAAGGTCCTGATTCCCGACGCGATCACGCCGACCGCCATCGCGATTGACCAGCTCGAGCAGCGCCTGTACTGGACGGACATGATGCATGGCATTTACTTCCGCGTCGAGAGCGTCGATCTGGACGGACGCGATCGGCACCTGCTCATCAAGGGCACGCACCACAAGCCGTTCGGGCTCGCCGTCGACGAGCGCCACGTCTACTGGACGGACATCAACGACAACGCGCTGTGGAGGATGAAGAAGTACAGCACCGACGCGCCCGAGCATATCTACACGTTCGCCAACCAGCCGAACGGAATCGTGTCCCGATTCGGCGGCTTCCCCGAGGAGCCCAACTGCGAGCGGCTCGCCGTCCTCATCGAGCAGCGGCATCGAGCCAAGGAAAACGAGAAGCTCAACGATGGCCACGTCGCGAACGAGAACAAGACCTGCCCGGCCTGCGTGCACGGCAAACGGGAGAGGAATTGCGCGTGCAGCTGTTCGCCGGGATACGTCGGGGAGCTGTGCGAGGTGGACGTGTGCCACAACTTCTGCTACAACGGCAAGTGCGGCGTCGACGCCGACGGCAAACCGCGGTGCGGATGCGACGCGGGCTTCTCCGGATCGAGGTGCGAGAAAGCGGCGTGCGACAACTATTGTTTGAATGGCGGTGCGTGCCACGTGACGAAAGCTGGTCGGAACGAAAACGGTTTGGTCTGCACCTGCCCAAAAGGTGCGAGCGGACCGAGGTGCGAGACCGTCGCACCCGCCGTGAGCAACTACGAGATCTGCAAGGCGCTGTGCGCGAACAGCACTGACAGCGTCGTTGTGCACGACGAAAGGGCTTTCCTCTGCAGGTAAACACTCAGTGTGCTTTGTTGGATTATTATGGTGCCGACTGTAATTTGTCACAGGTGTACAGATTCGAGTTACGTGGGCGTGCAATCTTCTAATGGCACCCAGTCTGTGCTGCCAGCAATAATCGGAAGTTTCGATACATTCCTCGCCAACCACTACGGCCTGATCATCCTCGCGTGCACGAACGTCGTCACGGCGGGCGCCGTGATCGTTTTGGTCGTCTACACGTGCAGGATAAAGCGAATGAGACCGAGGATCAAGAAGAGAGTCGTCGTCAATAAGAACGTCACGCCTTTGACCTACAGGCCGCAAATTGAGCAGTGCGAGATCACCATCGAGGACTGCTGCAACATGAACGTCTGCGAAACTGTGAGGGTATACGGCTTTCACTTCGATTGCTAATTCATATTTGATTTGTTTATCATTGCAGCCCTGTTTCGAACCGAGGAACTTCCAGCCCAAGAAAGACGAAAAGAAGGTCCTGCTCGCCAACATGGAGAACAACGAAGAGTTCTACTAGTGCGAAGCGAGCGCGGAGTGAAGCAAACTGGGTAACACTGAAAACTGGGCAGACTAAAGAAAACTAACTTAGGGTAGGCTGTGACGTCCAAAACCAAGTATTACCATTGTTAAGTTTTGATATTTATATATTTATACCAAGAAAAAGACTACCTTTCGTGTTCAATGGCACGTACACGTTGTGTCGCCGAACACACGCTAGATATCTGAAGGGATGCGCAAAAGGGAAGGCGACGAACGACGGGAGGAGGCGAGAGCGCAGAGGCCTTAGTGTCTTATGTAATTAACTAATTCTAGGCTGAGCATGTTGGAACTATTGCCAAAAACAAACCAATCAGCAACAAAGTCTCCGAATCTCAATCTCGTGACGGTCGACGTGATCATGAGGGGGGGACCGTCGGACTTGTAAAGGAATTCGATTACTTAATGAAGCGACTTACTTATAATGGATTACTTAAATTTCTATCCAGATTTGCGGTCACGCAAGCTGCTCAACTTATTCGGGGGAGTTTTGTTATTCGATTTCTACGACGATTGACAATAGTGTTTTTTTTTACGTTATTATCTTATCTTAATTACTCTATCCGATCGGTGCGATTTTACTTTTATCATATTGATGCTATGAATTTCGTGCTCGATGATTGACGATCGATTTCATTCGCTGGGCGGCACACACTTTTACAATTTCACGAACTAATTTGAGCGTATCTGGTTCTGGTATGATGCCATGTAGACGATTCCAACGTGAACATTTGTTGCTAAATATCCAAAAAAATATCCGTGAATCAAAGATGTGATATTATCGTGCACATAATCAGAGCTTATGTGCTTTAAACTATTACTTTATACATTACTAATGTGTAAATAATAAAGAATTGTATAAAACGTTAATTGTCTGCTTTGCCGTCCTTCCCTTCCTTCTTCGTGATTAGCGAATTATTATTCGAGAAACATTGAAAACGGCAGTTAAAGTTGTACCGCCATGTTTGATAATAATGATGCACACTACTTTATCGGCACATAAATCACATCTTGCTCATGAAGCAAGTAGCTATTTTTATAAATAATACGATAAACTACAAGAACTTTTGACATTTGTTAGGTTTTGTTTTCAGTAAATGTAGATTGCCTACTAATTCACACACGATTTAAGTGGGCCCTATCTGTTTCCGACTCGTCGAGATAATTTTTCAGCGCAAACGCAGTTTGCCTAGCAGAAATCTGTTCGGCGGGGCCAACCCGCCGGGCACATAGCGCCATCTGTGACCGCCGTCCCCCCGGCGGCGGGTCCGGGTGGCGGCGCCCGAAACGGGGTGCGACGACGTGCGCCCCGGCGGCGGGCGCTATCGATTGCGGGCGGCGCGCGGTGCCGCTCGAGCCACAGCCCGCTCGTACCTGCGCCGCGCCGAGTGCCCTGTGTGCCGTCGTCCGGCGTGCGTGTGCGTATCCCCCCGCAGGGCCCGAGCAGGCAGCAGCGACGAGCAGAGTTGGGGCGTCACCACCACGGCGAGCGGCCAGCCCGAAGCGAGCCATCCCCGAGTGACGATCCACGCACGGCGGCCGGACGCAGTCGGTGGTGCACTAGTGCGCGCGGGTGCGAAATGTGAGGCGGGCGAACGTCGGCGAAGCGCAAGGATTTGCGAGGCGATGCAGCGGCCGCGCCGACGAGGCGACCAACTTCTCACGAGGTAACTAAATCGTCGCTCGTCGATACGCAAACAATAGGCCACCGGCGATTATTAATCACGCGCGTCACGTTTGGGTGGGTTAATAAAAAAAAAAACTAAATGCTTTAATCCAAACGATATAAGACATGCGCATGGCATTCGCAAGACGGCGCACCCAATCGTTCGCGCGCTCAATCCACGCCGGGTTTCGCCGTCGCGCCGTTCGGCGCATTGTCCCTGGCGAGCTTTTTCATTCTCGCCTCCAAGTACTTGTCGCGCAGGCCGGTCGGCTCGGCCACGCCGTCGACGGGCAGCTTGCACACCTTGCGACAAAATCGAACGCGCATAAAATCGGCGATTCGCCGCGGCGCCGTCGTCAGGGCGCACTTACGTGTCGCAGTTTCATGCTGTCGGCGTCGAGGTGCAAGCCGGACAGCTCGCCCGAGAGATCCGTCAGCTGGCGCGTCGATCCGCCGCCCAAATGTGCGTCCCCGTATTGATTGCAGCGATTGTTGAACAGTACGTGCATGGGATCGCCGGCGGCGTCTTCGTTCGCGCGTTTCGCGCAATCTAAACACGAGAGCGCGTCAGAATCGCCAGAGTTTCGCAAACGTTCTCCTCGAACGCGATAGCTACCTGGTTGGGCGGTGACGGTCGACGCCGAATTCGTGACGTCGCCCGACACGCTGAGGCTCTGCAGGTCGAGCAGTTGCTCGTTGACGACCTCCTGCAACTGGGTCATCTCGTCGCGGATTTCTTTCACTTGCACGTCGCGCACCTGCAGCATCGCCTCGTACTTCTCGGTCTCGATCTGGGCGAGCTGCAGCTGCTCGCGCAGACGCGCGTTCTCGCCCTCGACGTTGGACTTGCCGCGTTCGAGGTCCTGAATAAACAATTTCAATTCGGCCGTGGCCGGCGTGTCGTTCGCGGCGATCTGCACTCTTTGCTTCTCCACCTCGACTTTTAGCGCCGTGTTTTGGCTCTTCAGCGATTCCGCCACCGACGTCACGCCTTGCAACTGTGCCGGGCGCAAAGACGAACACAAAAACATTCATTATTCACGGGGAGATTTGCCAAGGATTGTCGTCGTGTCATTGCTAAACTATTTACCTTGGATTTGTATTCTTCAACTTGAAGTTTCAACAGTTTCGAATTCCCCTCTTCAATCTGCAGCTGAATTTCAATATTTTCCTTCTCAGTCTTCAGTTTTGAACATAAAATCTCCATCTGCTGGCAAGCCTTCTCGATCTTCTCGGAGCTCTCTTCCAGATGCTGTTGCAATCTGACTGGTTCCAGATACCACATGTTCGGGGTCTGACACCCCTCAGACTTTTGTTTCTGTAACACCTCCGCCCATTAATCACCTATTAATGCCCAGCTAAACAAGTAACTTACAACTTTATGTTTGGTCACCTTTCCATCATGTTTCTTGGCTGCTGTGTCTGCGATCAATTGAATGTCATGTGGAATTCTCTTCAAGGCGCATTGCATCTCAGAAATCACATTGAAAACCGTCGAATCTCCTAAAATATAACAGCCCCTGTTACATTTCATCTCTTAGCGAATGGTAATCGCAACTCACTAGGCATGGTCTCCTTCAATTGTGAATGCAACTCTTTCCCGAGAAAATGTAACGTGCGCAACGGATCGAATCTACTGAAACCGGAGTTATTCTCGTTGCTAGATTGCGCCCGCAGAATCCTCCCCCAGGTCTCGCCCTGCTCGCCGCTCAGCGTCGTCGGCGTGCTGTGTTTGGCCTTGGTCCGCAGCGCAAACTCCGGCGTGCCGGGCTCGGCGTAGTAGTCTTTCCTCGGCAGAGAATCGCCCTTGGAGCCGGGGTCGCGCGCCCTTTCCAGGCGCCCGCTTCTATGAGCGGCGTCGCGTTGCTGCATCATCTTGGACTTCGTCGACGCGATCCGTCGGCCGGCCGCGTCGTGATGGAAGTGCTCCGAGTGGCTCGCGGCGGTCGGAAACTTTTGTGACATCTTCAACTTGGAATTTTTCGTATCAGTTTTTCCCCGAGTGCGTTACATTCGACACGAAGCGAATTTAGTCAGACGGCACGTCCGATGATAAATAAACTGACAAATGCTAAACCGACGTGTGAACTACGAATATCAAATTTTGTTTAGCGCGTTGCCATCAAAACGTCGCAAACGGAGAGGCGGTCGAGTCGAAAGTGAACGCGGCAAGTTTGATTCGTAACGATTTCGTGCGCCTAAAAGTGGGCAACCCAACGAATACCAAAAAGTATTTCACTGGGCGTGCTGCGAGGTAAAATATCTTTCACAAACTGAAAACTTTCTTTTTGTTTTCAATTTTATGCGAAAATGATTAGCAAGTCATTTATTTGCGTTTGAAGCGTAAATTTGCAGCGCAATTCAATTTGTTCCGATTGTTTTTGAGAAAATTCGTTAAAATCGTAAGCTACGGTAAATTTCTACGATATCTAGGTTAACCGGGTTATGTAGAGTTACAATCTGGACCGTAAAATGCCCCCCACCAATCGCCTGCCCGTGACGTCACACCACGAGATAGTTGCCTCCGCGGTTGCCAGGGAGACCGTGACGTCAGCAATAACATCACGAGTTTAGGGCGTCAGCGCTCGCCTGTTTTCTCGCGTGTTTTGTTGTCGTCCCCTGGCTTATGCCGCGCGCGCTCCACTTTTTCTTTGTTTCGGAGGCGATGCAAACGACGACGAAGACGCCGTGAACACGGAGAGAGATTAGCGTCGGAAAATTAGGCTTCGTTTCGGGCCGAAATTGGGAAAAATGGAGCCGAAAGAAGAGTGAGAGAGGGAAAGAGAGATAGAAGGAGGGAGAGAGAGAAGACCGCGGAGCGTTGGTAGTTTCGCATGCGGCGTGCATTCGATAATTAAAG
>JAODGE020024213.1:0-37175 GCA_027574965.2 Ecitophya simulans
TATATATATATATATAAATTATATTACCCCAAAGTATACCTAAAGTTCTTTCCTTTAATTCTCGTATGTCTTTTATATCCAAGTCTCGTGCCGCAGTATACATACGTATTGGCTTCATTCCATATTTCGTTTCATCATAAATTCTCAGAAGAATATTGCAGGAAATGTAACAAGACAGTTTTGCTTGATATCATTACGGTGGCATCTATTGAATACGTGTATGGGCAAACCGAATAAGATCAGCAAAGATCACACATCATTTTGGCAATAAATCTAAAAATTTTGCTTGTGTGCGAAGTTGACACGCAGTTAAGAGGCAAAAAATATCGTGAATCAATTGAAACTGAAGAATGAACAGAACGAGGAGTGTAGCAAGAACGACACACATTGCTGCACCTAGACCAGTCTGTTGCATATTGAGTACATTTTTATTGTCGTTTGTCAGATGCAACAATACAAAGATATCAAATATAAAATCAGAACAATTTATTTACATCTCGTATATAATGATACTTTTGCACTATCAGTCCTGACATCACATCATTAATTTTCATCTTTTAAGTAAATTTTAAATGTCAATTAAATCTGTTCATAACATCATAGACATGCCCTGCATTAACACATTATTTACTACTGTTCTCATTTAAGGTCAGTAAAATCGAAATTTTAACTTAAAAATTTACTACTACTACTATTGCTGAAAGTTTAACATTTTTCTGTAAAAGAAAATCCTTCAAAATATTCTTTTGTCTAAATATAAATTTGTTTCTCAGAAAAACTTTCAATACTAAAAGATATTAATAATAATTGGTAGAGAAACTATAATTTTGGCTAAATTAATTTGAAAATGGATTAATAGACAAATCAACGTAATATTGTATGTTTGTAGAATGAAAATTGAACTGCAATTAAACGTTGGTATTGATTCCATGTTATTATAAAATTCTACAATACAATTCTACAAAAATAACGTATTAATACTACGTTTTAAAGTATTTATGCGAATACAAAAAAGGATACCCTCGAGAAAACAACATTATGAAATAAGTGTTTTCGGCATTATGGAATTCGTGATTTCCTATTCATTTATCATCTTGTTCCGACCTTGACATTTGGAGAACTCAATTCGCAGTCATTGGCTGTCGCACTCTTGTTCGCTTAGAACACCGATTACATATTGCGATGATAACGTTTTATCAGAGAGACAGGGTGTCCTTTCTTGTTTTAAGATAGCTCTACGTAAAAAGAAATGGAAGTGATAATACTTTCCACAAATTAAAAACTACCCTTTCATCAATGAATACTTATTTTATATTGAAATTAATTGAATTGTGGTGTAACTTTATTACGTTACAATATGTAATTATTTAATTATCGCTGCGTTTAAACCCTTGAAATTCATACTTTATTTTTATGTGATAACATTTTTGATCAAAAGACCGACAACGTCTTGTGTGATTGTATTGAAAAACCTCTTCAATATATCATCTTTCATAGAACATCAAAAACGTTCATGGTTTCTTGATTATAACAGCTCAGCAGTACTGTGACCTCTTGCATTGTTATTAGACGCTATTTTGCATGATTTTTTGCAACCTAACGAGGATCAAAGCAAAATAATAACTGATATTGAAATTAGAGATAGCTTCATTATGCGCACTTGAATATTCTGAAAGCATTTGTGAATCAAATTTAAACGCAATTTAAATATTTAAAATGCCACTAACATGTCGTATGATTTAAAATTGGGTTATAATCTTTATTGGCTTAAAAACTATGAGGAACCACAACAATATATTAATGCAAATTAGAGTTTAAAAATTTCTGCCTGCAGCCAAAATCCATTTATGTTGCATAATTTTATTGCTCCAAGCACGACCAAAATTGGATTTCGCCAATGTATTTCTGGTTATGGCCGCATTAAAGTTGTTCGTATTTCCATACGCACCCGCTTTCGATTATAAACATAAATTGCCTCGCGTTGGCTCTAACAACTAAACATTCTTTGTAATGCTTTATATTCACTCCAAGATTCTTTCCACTTTTAATGCTGACAATTTTTAAGAATTTCCAACATTCTTTAAACTCCAACGGAAGAAAACATGCATTCCGCAATTAAGAAATTTCTTTGTGAACATGTATGAAAGGCACAACGCGATAAAAGAATTACTTACCATAAGTATAATAGTTTTGAAGAGCCAAGCAGATGATTATACAGGATACTGTAAAAAAAATACAATTTAGCTATTTGTTTTAACTCCGCAATTTCGTATGTCTTTGCAATAAGCCAAAGTATGCTAGTAGTATACCAAATTATATTCCTATTTTTTTAAACCTTACAATTATGTTACTGTGTTATGGTTTGTTTTAATTTAGCATTGTGTTGCACGCTAAAATTCACTTAAAAATTCATAAAATTTTGTTTAATTGAATGTTAATTGGTCCTTTGTTTCCACCGCAATACGCGCGCGCGCAAAATTTCAATTTAAAACTAGGGCACTGGGTTTTGCTATGAAGAAATTGCAGAACCTTATAACTCTTTAAACCTTGCTTACAATTTTAAACTTATTGCTGACATAATAATATTGGTAGTTGATAACTTATGGTATACAAAATCGTTAAGTTTAAGATACACAAAGAACAAATCGATTACACAATATAGCTTTATAAAGGATATTTTATTGTTTGCTTTGACGCATTCAACCAAATTTTTCAAACAAACGTTTTCTGATTACCTATGTCAATCAGTATATATCATAGATTCATATAGATTAGAAAAAATGATTGACATTTTGTATTAATAATATGGTTAGCTTGCTAAAATATATATGTACTTAGTAACTGCGTGTGCACAAATATTGGTTGATATTCCTATATTGATTATTATTGTGATAACCATCTTTTTTTATTTGAGTTATAGTTTATCAGTATCCAACTCCGGAAAACATGTTTACCTACCATTATTAATGGTGCATATATATATATATATAATATATTTGAAATTTTAACACAAAATTGCATGGTAATTTGGAAATGCTTACAACTTAATAATAGAATTCACACTATTCTTCATTTGGAGCATCAAAATAACAAGAAATTGCTATGCCTACGCAGCGAGTCAAAACTTAAAAACCATAAATTACGACGTTAATTTAACTAAGACATATTTATATGCCGCAATTTATATGTATGTGCATGCGCAATTTATTTATCCTCACCTCATTTAGTCTTCGCTGTTGATGCTGTCATAGGGTGGTGGATCCTCCTCGGTGATAAGTTTAAGTCTCACGGTCTCGGCAGCGGAATCATAAATTGCGGCGACATTGGGAATCATTACGTTCTCGACCTCGACGCTATCGGTCTTGAGCGGCGGCGGCGGTGTTTGTTTCTTCTCTCTTATCGATACAGCACGGTGTACGCCGGACGTGGGCAACATAGAACTTTGCGTTTCGTTGCCATTGCATGTTCGCTCCGACCTGTAATTGCCCGCTCGCTGATGATTCGCTAACCGGTCGACACCGAAACACGGTAACACATGTTTGAACTCCTTTCTGAAATTCTCGTTCAGCCAAGCGTATAGAAATGGATTGTAGCACGTTGAGGACATGGCTAAAGAATGCACCATGAAGAAGAGCAAGTAGTAATATGGCCACGTGATGAAGGAGTTGTTGAAGTCGTACGTAATGTTAAACATGTTAAGAGGGAGCCACGAAACCAGGAAGATAATCACCATTGCAATCAGCATGCGGTTGGTGCGACGTTTTCGTTCCCGATCCGCCTCTTCCTTTTTGCTGCTCTTGCATCCTGGTTTAGTCTTGGCACGGTCATTAAGTTTCATTGACACGCATATATAACAGTAGGCTATGAAGAAGAACGGCATTACAAACTGAAGGAAGGTCGTAATTCCAGCAAATATCTTGCGGTAGTTGTCCGTAGACCACTTCTCCTCGCAATAATACTTAATTTCCGTATCGTTGATAGTATTGTTGACGTTGATGGTTGTGTTGCTGGAGTGAAATTTCATATTCACCCCATAAGGAACGGTGACCAAGATCGAGAAAAGCCAAATTGTGACGATGATTATAATACACGTCGAGACCTTCATTCGAGGCTGAAAAGGGTAGATGATCACAAAGTATCTGTCTATGGCAATGGAAGTGAGGGTTAAGGTTGAGATGTAGACGCTGATAGCTTGAGCCACCGGGACGAGATGACATATCGCACTTCCAAAAACCCATTTCCCATGAAATGTATACAGCGGCGTAAACGGAACGGCCAGCACGCACAGCAGTATGTCGGATAGAGCCAAATTCGTTATGAACAAGTTTGTCACAGTTTGCATGGCTTTGTTTCGAAGTACCACGTAGCAAACTAACACATTTCCGACAATACCGAGCACAAAGATCAGAGTGTACATTATGTAAAACACCGACTGCACAACGTTATTGTCTATGATGTCGATCGTTTCGTGTATGTCCGTACGATTTTCGTTGCTGTCCTCCATTTTAATCACTTTATAAAACACTCAAAAATGTCTAACTTATTTTCCTATTGATGTACGTTTTGACGATAATTGATGCACTCGATTTGAACAAGGATGCGTCCGTTTCTAGATTACAGCTAAAATAAAATTTGTCACTTGCATTAGATAATAATGTTTAAATCGTAGTTAGTTTTAAGTTGCCCGTTTCAAACCCAGCGGTTTAAAACAAACTACTTTTTTTAAACATATAATAAATTTCAAACCTAATAACAAGAAAATGCCGGACAAGTAGGTAATACACGCGTATTACCGTATTGATTTAATATAATTGTCGGCTTGGGGCATTAAATGGAATTAATTATTGAGAGATAAGAGATAACCGATAAAATATAAGAACTGAAAAATAAATATTATTAGCTTAATAAATAATTTGCCATTACACGTGCACTGTGCATTGTTTCAATAAGCACATATATTTTCTATACATATGAAATTCTACAAATTTAATGCCCTGATAAAAAAAATAATTTATTCAATTGATGGAATATCAAAGTTGTTGAAACTTACAAATAGCTTTTTTAATATAAAAACAAAAACTTGATCCCAAAAACGTGGCTTAATGATCATAAAAGTCTTCATTGTTGAATATTCTTACCACAATTCGAGTGAGGCCGTGAGGCGTGGGAATGAGAATGACGGAAATGTTACAAGCATTTGTTTCGTTGTTATTAGAGATTCGAGTAGGCGCGATTTAGACAGATTGGATTGAAACGAGCGAGAGCGAGAAATTTAGTGATTTTACAAGTCGTACTCCTGTATGTGATGCGGAAAACGTTCAGCGATGGGCTCACGCGGCTCGAGCTGTTTGGCTGGTGACGTAAACACGCTCGAATGCAATAACGTATCCAGAGTGTGTTCGTCTGGATTGCAATAGCGGTTCGAGTTGTTCCCGAGCGCGCATGGCAAAACTTGCTTGAACTCTTTTCGAAAATTTTCGTTCAACCATGCATAGAGGAACGGATTATAGCATGTGGATGAAACTGCCATGCAGTGTGTAAGAAAAAATAGCAAATGGAAAATGGATCCCAGATCGACCACGTCGTTTATGAGATTGATTAAGTTCAGCGGGAACCAGCAGATTCCGAAGATCGTTACCATCGCAATCAACATCCGATTTGTTCGACGTTTCATTTCACGATCCGCTTCCTCGCGCCGGGCGCTTTTGGAACCAGGCTTCGATTTGGCCCTTTGATTCAACCGCTTTGAAATGCGCCAGTAACAATAGGCAATTATGCAGAACGGAATTACAAATTGCATCAGCAGTGTGAAGATGCCGAACGCCACTTCGAAGTACTGTATACTCCAGTTTTCTTCGCATACTTCTTTACCATTGTGGTTTTCCACTTTCATGCAGATGCCGTACGGCAACGTAATCAACATTGAAAACCACCAGACGCCCAAGAGTATCCCAAAGCACGTCGTCAGCTTCATGCGTTGTCTTAACGGATGGAGAATGACGAAAAATCGATCGATAGCGATGGCGGACAGCGTCAACGTCGACACGTAGACGCTGGTCGCTTGGGCGTACGGCACCAGGTGGCAAATCAGCTGTCCGAAAATCCAACGGTCCAGAAAAGTATACAGTGGCGTAAATGGCACCGCAAGTATACAAAGTAGTATATCAGAGAGCGCCAAATTCGTGATGAACAAATTGGTTACCGTCTGCATAGCGCGGTTTGTGTAAACTATGTAGCAAACAAGCATGTTGCCCACAAGACCTAGCAAGAATATCGCGGCGTAAAGCATGTAGAATATTATCTGCACAGGCAAGTGCCTCATGATGTCGTCTTCGGTGTAGGCGCTTGCCATTGTGTCGTTCGTCGCCGGTGACATTTTCAATAGTTTACTTAGGTCTTGTCTGATAGCGGCTTACGTTGTTCAAGCTGCTCGCTAAACTCAACTTCGTCGTTTCTAGTAGAATGAACAGTTCGTCGCAAAGGCTTCAAACTTGTTTACCATTGACATGTAAATTGATTAGACTCACGACTTTCCATTGTCAATGTAAACATTGTAAATATTCTGTATTAATACGCCTTCTTTGACCGCACAAAATCTGCAAAAATAAAATTGAACCAATTTAGTATTCAAGCGTTAAATAGGTTGACAATGATTATATGCTGCTACTACTACACATAGAGCTCAAACGTTCCAAATTATCAATTCCAATCGGAGTATCTGGTAAGCAACCTGTTGCAGAGTCACATATTGCACAATTTGCGAGAACTTCGTTTTAAATAGAAATTTCCTGGTCAATGATAATGTTTCATAATAATGAATGTGCCGTTAATTACAATTGCAATATCTAACTGACATATTAATGTAGATGAGATACGTACAAGATGCCGGTAGAAGCAGAGCAAATTTCGCTTACTTAGCTTACTAAGCACGCACAAGCAAATAGTTCAAATGTTTGTAATACTACTTAATTCGTCCGTCTAAAAACCATTTACGAGATTTGTAAATCAGCAACTAAACCACCATTATTAATGGCTCTAGTAAGTGGTTTGCGTCGATTGAAACCAAGGTATTTGTACCGGGGTAATTAATTAAGACAGAACGTAAAGATATGATGTAAATTAAGAATTCTAAATAAATGCTCACAATAATTTGTCCTCTAATTTGAGTATATTTTGGTATGATGTATACTTCAGCATACGAAAATAATACGTTATGCCACCGCGCATCTTTATTCATCACCATCTGCCACTAAGCAGCTCACTTAATTTGTTGTGCTCACATCTAAATAAGTCAGTTTCCAAACTAATTACATGCAGCAACTAGAACCCTAAGGTTTTAGTTTACGTAATATTAAAATAATAAAACGCGGTGTTCTTTTATTTGCCTTCGTAAGAATGGTATATTTATTTTTAGATAATAGTATATATTAATCAAACAAGTGAATATCCCTACAGCAAGAAATATTATCCATGCATAATCGGCGTAACGTTCTGCAAATAATTTTCCTAAATGAATATGCACGTACTTCGTGCAAACATTTACGGAAAAAATTTTAATTCTGCAAACGTTATAGAATAGATTAAACCTCACTTCACTAAAAAGACTAAAAACAAATATAAATGAAATTATTACGCTGTACTTTTTGTTACAATTTCAGCAAAACCATTTTCTTTATAATAGTTAGGTAGTGCAGCTGAAAATATAGTAGATTTTCAATCGATAAAAAATGTATAAGGTGCGAAGTACCGACGGAAAAGTTCTTCATCGCTTTTCAATAATCGTGAAGATAGCAGCTCTGCAACGCAAGGCGGATAATCAGATAATATTCTAAAAGCTCGGCGCTACTAAGATAGAATATAAACTTTTATGTTCTTGTTTCAAAAAATTAGAGTTGTTTACAAAATATTAACTTTTTTATTAAACTCTTAATATTGGGAGTTTTATGATGACAAATAAAGCAAAATATTAGAAATTTTTAAAGACAATCGTTAGAATATACAAAAATAATTTATTTCTGACAATGATCCTAAAGACAAAGAAATCGACATTTTTACGTCGTTGCCAATTACCTTGGAGCAAGAGGCAAACGAAATAATGCAGGATTCACTCGTCAGTTCCAAGCAAATATAATCCCTTAGTATGTAATGTAAATAATCTCTGCTGTCAAAGCGACGCGCAATTTGATGGGATTACATTTTTAAAGTGAAATGAGATTTTGGTTGAGTAAGCATTGATCACGAAACTCGTCGTTTAAGTTCATAAGTAAATTGTAGTGAAATGTCAACTACAAATTGCATATTTAATTTCATCTCACTTCTAGCGTATAAATTTACATTTTGAATAATTTTGGATGAACGCGATTGCTAATTGTACCGTACTGTGTGCTTTCAATATTAAGGTAATCTGTTGCCCTAATTTATGTTTCAATTTTGTATATTGAATATCGATTAGAAAATAAAGCTGCCAGAAAGTTTCAAAATGTTTCACGGCAGACAATAACTTTAATTTTAAATTTCTTGAGAATCTTAAGAAATGTAAATATAGACTGACTTTATTGTAAGTATTTTTAGAATATTTTTTATCTACTAAATTTTGGTACATTAAATTACCAAAACCAAACAAATATTTGTGTTTTTAATTAATCAAACTAACCCATTAAACTAAATTTCCATTCATTGTAAACTCTGTGGTTAAATAAATTAATATTTCTCTATTTATTAATTCACGGTGTTGAATAGTAAATTATAAATCCACGATTAATTACAAAATTCACATCATTCCTTAAACTAACAAATAAGTTTAAAGCAAATATTCAGACCCAGTCATAATCCATAAAAACCAACTTCTAACGGTAAAGTGTTATGTTTTATGTTTATGAATTTTACCATACTAACTATAAAAACATTGTATAACATTGATTCTAATGTTACAATGTGCAACCTAAGGTATAACACCTATGCCAAAACCATATCGCACAAAATCATATCAACCAACGGCCAACAGCGCTATATAACAATATATATTTCATAAAACAACAAATTTTATTTTTATTAGAAGCCGGTGAAAAATTTGAATCCACACATTTATATAAATATTTGCGTTCACAAATTTTGTCAATGTGCACAAAAATATTTTGCACTTCTTGGTTTGACTAATTTAATTAATACTCAACAAAAGTTGAGACTTACAATTAGTCCCAAAAGTTGCAAAGTCTCAAAATATGCTTTTATCACACACATCAATCTATTTTTTTCAATTTTATTGTTTACTTTGTTTTTAAGGTGTTCTCAGACCAAAATGGTAGTAGAAATAAAAACATAGAAATAAACCGTGTAGAACGATACCTTCAAAGTTCAGTCAGCTTTCGATAATGTAGGTAAAGTTAAAAGCTCGAAAACTTTGCACTTGGCGACTCAATTGTTTTTTAACTAAAATGTCTGTACTAATTTTATCGATATGTCAAGAATTTATCGTTTTGCCAAGATTAAGTACCAGATTGCAAAGTTCTAGAGTTACTGACTATAATAAACAATATTTTGTACAGAATATTTTAATTATGTTGTACTACACGCCTGTTCGTGAATGATTTTGTTGAAAATTATTCAAACGAGTACAAAAAAATAATAAGCAAAAAAATTAATATAACCTGCTGTTTTAATTATTTTTATGGTATAATATTGTAAATTATAAAAACGATGTTCTAATATAATTAAAATTTTAACTTCAGAAGTAATTCCCCTTTCTAATTTTATAGAATTATTGTGTTTGTGTCGTATTGTGTAAATATCTACATAAACTATTGTGGTTGTTATAATTTCATTAAGACTCCACAAAAATGAAAACGAACTCCTAAAAGTTGAGCAAAGTTGTTCTAATAAAATTAGGAACATCTGTTGATAACATATAATTATATAAATATTTTTAGAATAACAAAAAAACCAAACTAATAAGCAAATTTTAATATTAAATCGATAAAAATGTTCAAAAAATATATTGTTACATGTAATATGTTTTCAAGTTGTTAGCTAACTACAGATGTAATGTCTTCATTTCCTTATTTGAATGTTATGCTTTGGATAGACGCAACAAACATTGTTCAATTAACACGTGATTCAAGATCACGTGTTGAGGCTCCCCGCCACTGGAGAGACGCAATGCTACCCGCGTGCGTTGCAAGTTCTAATCATTCGAGTGGACTTAACATATCCCAGGGTCTTTCAGACCTGCCAATGACGACATTCAATTCATGTTTGAAAGTGTATTCACCGTCGGATAATTTTTCCATGACAAGCGCAGACATTTTGTGATGAGTTTCAAGGATGTTGGTGAAATTATTATTGTAGGTATTCCCTATTAGCACCGGCACCGTTGTGATGTGATTACAGCGAAAAGTGAAGTAACTTCTACAGCTTCTGGAATTTGCTTAGTTTACGGATATCTAAGCTGCCAAAGAATAAATTTATCGCGTAAAGAGCACAGAGTATCATTCGAACAGAGAATTTGTTGTTGAAAAATGTGTTTAAATAAAAAGCTTGTTCCTTTATTTTATAATTACCGGCGTCACTTTTTTTCTGGCAGATAAAAGTAATTATTTTCTTTTGTTTGGGAAAAGCGATAAATGTAGACACGTAATAAAAAGAGAACAAAATTTGGATTTCGCAAAATAAAAGTCTCTAATTGTTAACACGATTATATAAATATAATAAATATGAAAAAACTTTTGTTTATTTTCCAAACTAAACAGGAAAAACTATTTCCTAAACAAATATTTAAACATTGTATCTATTAAATTTCGCCTAACATTTTCGATTGAAGAATCTGTTTTTGACGGAATTTTCCTTCATTACCAGTTGTATTCATAAAAACGAGTTATTTTTCAAAAGATGTTAAGAACTCAGCATAGTGTAAGAACTGAATAAGTGTTAGCGCGTAGTTTGTTTAGATTATCGTAGACTAGGCTGAAATTGTTTAGTCACTATGGCGCCTGCCTACGTACACCCCGTCTGGGGTGCAGGATGGCCGGCGTGGGAAAATCTCCCATGTTGTCTGATAGGTTTAGTTTTAGTGTTGCTTAGGGTTTGGTCTTATGCACAGCGCCACTAAGTCGCAGCTTGGCCGCATTACTTGTTGGTGCAGTAGCACTCATATTTGTAATTGTTGTGAATAAACATATTTGGGTTTTTGCTTACAATATGTATTTTGTCATGAAGGCGTCCAGTACGGGACGGTTGAGCACTCAGACTTTCAAATTTGTTTTTAACGCGTAACAAACGAGTTTATAGTTTGTTCACATCCGTTGTTTACCAGTTTAAAAAATGCACTTCCTCTGAGTGTACGGATTAATTCGGTGGAAATTTGGGACACTACCGGCACATGCCCGTTGCTGAAACCTACATGCTTAATTTAAAGTTGTAACCAACTAGTATTCCAAGAATTTCTAATTATACACGTGTTCGTAATTATTTTCACGGGCAATATATTTTGGATGTTAAGTTATTACACATTCCATTTACATTTTCAAATGCATACATTATTGCTAAAAAATGACTACAATATAGTCCGCCTCAATAAGCATAAGCACGTGTTGACTTTCAAGAAGTGAGCAAGAAGTGAGCTAGTTCAATGAATACTATACCTTAATGAACTATGCCTTCATTTCAGTAAGCTTCTAACAATGTTTAAGAACAGTTGGAAGCCCTAAAACTTGGCACTTGGTTACTTCTTAAATTACTATATGCATTAGTGTATTCCTTACAAAAGTAGCCATAATAAAATATTTCAATTGAGTTGTACGAAGACTGTACATAAATGATTTGATTAAAAATTATTGAGACAGGTACAAAAAAAGAATAAACAAAAATATAAGTTGTATCAAGGATGATTTTAATATGCGTTTTAATTAAAACTTTTTGTCTTAATTATAAACCTCTGACAATTTAATAAATAATTAAAATGTCAACTTCAAAAGTGATTTTCTTTAACGTTCAAATTTGACTGTAATGTTTTAACATTAAATGAAATATAGTGTGGTTATTTTATTTGTGCAACAATTCTAAACTTTTTTATTTGTCGTTGGGCAATTTCTGTTTGGTCTAACAAGGTTAAATTTCCTGTTTCCAAACGGAATGAAAAATACTCGTGCAGTTGAAATGTTCATTCCATTTACTAAAGCGTGAAGAAATGTGACATAAAAAATGTGTCCCTTTATCCACTGACGTGAAATCAAAATTGACCGTTCTCGGGGCCGTTTCCCATATTCCAGTTCCAGATATTTGTATTTTTTTGACATAGCAAACCACCAAAACGTGACGGAAGCATATTACATTTTTATTTCATTTAAAACACAAGTAATGTTTCTTTTGAAAGGTGTGAAAATTCCCACAATAATGTGTGTGACACACCGTCACGCTTCATTTTAAAGACAAAAAACAAACGTAGCATTCGCGACTTTGCACAAAGTGAAATATGTGCAAGTTTGTTGAAAAGATAAATTTTATGGCACGATAAATTTTCATTTGAAACGATGGCCTGATTGTGTGTGCGTCAAAATGAAAAACTTTTGGAGAACAATCTTCGACGGACGAATAATTTAAACAGAGTTCGAATTTGTGACAATCTTAGCGAACGCTTGAAAAGAAGTTGAGAACCCTTGATAATACAAAATATCCAAGTTATGCAATGCCGAAAAGTTTATGTTTTACTTGGCTAACCTTGCGAACCAAATTAAAGTTCAAACAATGTATTAGTGCGCTGAACAAAGAGAATGTACTCTTTCATTGTTATGTAAATAAGTTAAATGAATAAAGTTAATATCAAATAAACTGTTTTTAGTAATTTTAATTTTAAAAAGTCTAATCAAGACCAGTGGTTGCCGCGAACTTTGTCCCAATTATTTATTTTTTAATATTTGAATACCCGCGCCAAGAACTATCGATCAATGTAATTATTTATCATATGAGCTATACAAACTGATCAAAGTTCCGTATCTTTTTTCTTAGATAAAGTTGCTATATTTCTCAAATTCTAAGTTTGCAAATATTGCAATATTGTCACATAGCATGGTTTATTTGATTATCAATCTCCAAAACTGTATCGAATACCGTGCGACAGATATACATAACTCCCTCCGCATATCACATTTCACAGATTTCTTATTAAAATTTTCAAAATTTACGTTTATACATTTCCAGCATTAGACTGAACATTTTTGCAAAAACCTTATCCAACTCAGTCCAGCCGTTTTTTAGTTTTAGCGTTATAAAAATAATTCGTGTTGATATTTGCAGGTTTTCTAGATAGTTTCTGTAATTTAGAGTTAATTGAAATTTCTTGTAGCATTTGCAATTTCTAATTCTTAATTGATCTATCACTCATAAAAAAACAAGAAAAAATAAAGCGATATCCTTCGATCAGAGCAAGACGCTGTTATATTGTCAGTTTAAACAATGATACATTATAATAGACTGCACACAATTAAAATTTTTGAAAAGTTTAAAAAAGTAAATTGTTTGGGTTGGGCTTTTAAAGTTTCAAACGATTTCGAATGTTAAAACAGTTTATTATTATAAATTATTTTCAGAATTGCATAGTTGTATTTAAATTTAATTGTTTTACACTTTAGCAAAACGCAATATTTTAAGAGCTGTAAAAGCTTGTACTATATTACTTTTGCAACAACTGTATAGTAAACTTTCACGTAATTCATATAAAAATAAATATAATATATCTTATATTGCTTTTCTTAAAGAATTAAATATTCCTTAAGTTTTCTTTTTCGCTATATCCGATCATCTTGAACTGATTATTCTCAAAATTGGAATATGCAACGTTAGCGTTCCATTGTGCAAGTACCTTTTCAAGCAAGTTGCAATCATCGTACTCCAATTCTCTTGAGCAATTCATTCCGTACATTTTTAATAATATCTTGCAGCCACGCGTTGAAGAAAAAAGGTATTCCAATAAGATCAACGTATAAAATATGTACCGTAAACAAAAAAGCATGGATTCAAAACTTCTTTTGAAATGAAATCATCCATTTTATTACTTCGATATGCTCAAGTTGTACCGTCGCATACGCACAGTTGTTGAAATCTCTCCCCCAATTCGTTCACATTAGCCCAAAATTGTAATTTAAAAAAAAACACTCTTTGTTTACGTTCAATATGAAAGCAATGGAATCCCAAATAGAATTTTAAAACCAGCTGAGTCCTCATGCGCATATAGAACATGCGTAAATAAAATAACACCATATGCCATCATCGCGAAAACACGTATATTCAACGTATTCCTAGTGGTACATATACAAACTTCAAGAAAATATTAGAATTCTGTTATTTTCTTCTGCGTTTGCATACGATGGTACTTGCTGACTGAAACTGAAGGTTGTCGGATAAACATTTCAAATTTTGTAAATCTCATAACTTATTTAAACTTAACGCCACAACATTTCTTTTAACAAAACAAAACCCAAACCAAAATATAGCAAACTATGCGCAGCGAATAGAACATTCTGCTTATTTTTTTCGAGCAGAACAATTTATGAATTACATACATTGTAAATTCTAATAAAATATTTATAACGCGTATAAAGTTAGGTAAGTTGGACAGAATTATTGCTACGTTTTTGTAATATTTGATATTAAGAATTGTAATATACCTATATTAAAATTAATTATAAATTGAGTGTTGTAAGCATTAAAGTAATTTTATGACTAATAATATTCATAGATTACTGGTTTTGCGTAATGTGTTCTTCATAACAAAAAAGGTAGTAACATATAATCAAGTTAATTTACTTAATGTTATAAAGGACATTATTGAAATTTTGTATTCGCTTAAATCAAACAAAGGGAAGGATACATCATTATGATAATATCATATCTCAGATAACCCCAAACTATATTATGGAAATATGGTGGGTAAAAAAACTTACAATTAGATCCAAATTAATATTGAACTGATAAATGTGCACCAAATACAATATCGTTCACGTAAAATGTGTCCGTGTATTATTGTGTTATTTAAAGACATTTATGTATATTTAATTTCATATTTAAAAAATACTGCGCGGAATATTAGGTGATATCTTACGTTAAGAACGATTTCTTTTACGATAATTCAATTTTAAAAGTGACCAAAATTTTGAAGAAAAAGTCAGTGTAAATGCAATGGTAAACCTAAATGGCACCCTTGGGATCAAATCCGAAATCATTATTTATGATGGGATAAAATTCTCACCAAAGTTCGTAATAAGTTAGAGAAGTAGACGAAGGTTGCACCCATCGCTCAGGCAGAGACTGATTAAAACATTTGACATTCCGTATGATCTAATTAATTAGCTTTGCATAAAATAATTGGACTGATTTGCATCACAATGACATTCAAAATTAAATTCCGACCGCAAATTGGCATGCCCAATTCCCTAAACAGCCAATATTAAATTACAGACGTGTGAAGGTGATTTACATGATTGATAAATCACTACCACTATTCATAAAAACACAGAAACGACACTAATAATTACCAGTTGCCGTTTATAAAGTAGCCCCATTCGATCGCTGATTGTTGAGCCGCTGTCGATATGATAAGCATCAGATAGCGTGGCACACACCAGAATATAGAAACGCGTGCAATTCGTACAGTAACTGTATGTGCAAAATGAAGTGTAAATGTTAGGCTCAATATCAGACGCATGGCAATTTAGCGAACGACAGTTGTAGGGCGTGATGCGTGCGGGTGTGCGGGTGGATGCAAGCAATGTTTGAAGTGGATGAAAAAAGGCTTGCCTGCTAAGCTTTTTGAATTGTTTATACAATGATTGGTGATTCGATCAAATTGATGAGCACTATATGGAACAGAAAATGTATAAATTTGATGAAAATAGAACGGCGAGAAGCTTAGAAATTAGGTTTGAAATTTAGTAAATAAATCGCTTCATTCTCAATATTTAAACTCTATTTTAAAGTCGTTGTTATTTTATTTACGTCTGTTGTTTTAGATACTTGGCAAATCTATTTATTATTGATATTCAATGCGTAATGGGCGATTTAAACGGAACGGCGATTGTTTGATCTGAAATATTTAAGCGTACTTGTTCGAAACTAGTGACGTGAGACGCAAAGTAAGTACAGATCGCGAGATGACACGAGCGCACTGCGGAGTTGATACTCGGCTCGGCTGCTGCGGCGTAACTAAGGTTCCAACGCGCCAGCCTCTACCGTTATACTCCGCCGAAAACGGTACAGGGGGAATTCATCCGCCGCCGCCGCAGCTGCCGCCGCCGCTGCTGCTGCCGCCGCCAACGCCGCCGGCGCACTCGCGTACCGTGCCACGCGCGCTCTTCCTTTCGTAACTCAATACAGCGCAACAATGACGAATGGAACGTAAGACCACGGCGCCAGCGGCAGCGCCGAGGACCGGTACCTAGACTGCGTTGCGTTGGGTGTCGACCGTTCGAATGGTATTTGTTTGCCCTGACGCTCTCCGAGCGGCGGCGTTCCTTTTTTACCTGCTAGCATCCAAACAGTTTCCACGCGCAATTAACACTCGACGCATGCACTCGCGCCGCGCCTGCCGCCTCACGCATTGCCCCGTCAAATAGTGGGGACGTTTGAAATGTGTCCAAGGCTCAAAGATTAAAATGTGACTGACAATGTTTTCCTGCTGCAATGTAATTATACGGTGTAAACACCAATCAGACGTGTTTTTGTTTGCCTGAAAAGATAGTGATAATTTAATTAGATTCTGCTACGGAAAGACTTGTAAACAAACTAATGTGTGCCTTATTATAGCCTAAACAGAGCAAAAAGCATGTAACTAGATGAACGTTATTGTTTTACGTAATTTATGGCCTGTAACAAAAGCTGAGCACGTGCTGAATATTTTGCACTCGCGGCAGTAAGATACATTTGTAAAACTTGTCCTCAACATGTTATTCTTTAACATAGAATGTAAAACAAGTACAGATTATATAATATTACCCAATTTACTCTAATAGTTTATGAAAGCATACATTAAAATTGTATTGCTGCTGAGATAACTTAATTATCATTCCCTAAATGCACGGGTCCGTTACTTATAATTAAATTATTCACTTTCATACTACGAACAATACAAATTTATTAACTTATAAATATATGTTTCTTGCAATATATTCAGTGCACATTAAATCCCGTTTAATGTGGAACCCAAAGTATTACCTTTATTCAATATAATTTAGTGTATAGGAAATAATTTAATAAACCGTATTTATACATATTTAGAAAATATTTGCATAAATAGAAGCTTGATAATTAAGAATAACGAGTTAAAATAACCTCGTTATGTCCAGTTTGACTATATGAACAGATATTGATTATAGAAACATGTCTGCAACATTATTATTTTCTAAAATTTTATTTTATTAAATAGTCTTATAGTAAGTTTTTATCTATATAAATATCTATTCAATCTTAAGTAATTTTGGTTGTAAAGAATAATTTTAGAATGATGTAAAATGTAATTGTAATACTGTATACTTGTAAAGTCATGAACAAAGATGAATTGTATGCACAAAATCTAATTTTAATTTCTAAGCGGTTTGTGTACCCTATCTTTTCAAACATTACCAGAAGCAATTTATCAAGTTTCTGGCATTAAATGTCAAACGATTCACCCAGCGAGATTAAGTCTAAAATATATAATACAAAGAAACAATAAAGAAAAAAAACTCTCTATGACACTTTTTGCATTGTTTGGAAATCCGTATAATAAAAGAATATCTTTAACGGAGTGGGAAGTTATTTACTGCTATACATATCAAACACACCCTTAACTTGATCTTTGTCACAATCGGGTCTTCTCTATATCGGATAGAGCAAAGCGACCTTTGTTCATGTGTAGAAAGAGATTACACATATTTTTATGACTTTGATAAATTGCCTAGGTTGCTAAGTATTGCGGTTCGGCGAATGGGCAAAACATATAGCGGTGTGAATCTTTGAATGTGTGGTCGAAGAGGATATCATTTCTATCCAGAGTAAATGTGCAAGAGACGTTAATAAAACGATATCTTGAAAATATGCATTCGTCGCCTTGCCTGAAAATTATGTTTATGGTAATCGTATTGTTTTATCTTTGGCAAAGCAAACGATAGTCATTTCATAATACAATAGTATACGTCTTAAATAATGAAACAACAATGAAAATATTGAAAAGTGATTAATTCTAAAACATCTAAATCTGAAGTTAGAAAGTTAGAGGCCTAGATTTCGCGCACACGTTGACTGCCATTGCCGAAAGATCAATTTGTCATCCACTTCCAGTTTCAGGTTGAACATGAGTCACTGATGAGTCAACCACAGCCTTCATAGTTCTTATAAATTTCTAGAACAAGTCCTACGTACGTACCGCAGGTAGTCTCCGATGCTGCACAGGTTCATTTAGTTGTTTTGAACAAACATCTTGGGCTGCTTTTACTTCGCTGTTTATTTAGTGCCTAACATGGAGAAACTCTCCAAATTAAAATGAGTTAAACGATAAAGCTTGATTGAAACTAGAATTATTAATAAAGCTTGGAAAAGTTAATTAATGTTTGAACAATATAATTAAAGAAGTACATAACTTAATATTTTATTTTCTGTATCTGCTCAACATTAAAAACTTTTTAACTTTGACATTGGGACGTGAACTAGTTTATATTTGGGTACTTGTTGGATAATAATTCCGCGGCTATTTCTAGACAAGGTTCGGAATATTGATAAAGGTGAGATTAACCATTGCAATTTATATTTTATCTTATATCATATGAAAACAGTGAAAGTGTAGTCTATTTAAGAGGATTAAAATACGGCAGATATTCAAGAAATCACGTTTCACTAAAATTTTAGAAAGGTACGGAACGTTATAGAATATAAAAGCCAGTTTTGTTTGTTTCTCAAACATAAACCATGACTACGTGTTCAAAGTAGAGCAGCACGATTGGTATAAACTGGATATATTGAATATAACATATAATGAGTATACAAACAAACATCTTGTGAATTGTAAAGCTTGTAAAGGGTTCTGATATACCGAAATTACCGAAATATTTCTAACGCGCATTCTCTTGGACAGAAATTAACAACAGATTTGATTTCAATTTCAAATGTAAATGTGGTTTAAACTTAGTTATTTAATTGCATATTAGTATTAATTTACACAAATACCTTTAATAATTATACTAATTAAGGAAGTGTTTATTATGCAGTTTTATTTCTTATATATATATTTATATGAATAACAAATCTGGTAAATTGTAATACATGCGCCTTAACTGAATGTAGCTTAGATATATATATCCCTCTTAATTACAAATATTTTGTGCATATATTTATGAATTATATAGATTGAATACTTATAATCATGAAAATTTCGACCAAATTCACCCCAGACATTATCCACATATAAACATGTTTATTTCAATTTTGCACTCTGCGTTCTATTGTCCTCTATTAATCTCATTAAAATCAGCTCTTTTCATACTATCAATAATAACAAACATGTTTACCACTAAACAAGGGATACCTAATACACTTTAAATTTAGAATTGTAATTTCCTCTTTGGCACTCCTTCTTAAAAAACAGGATCAAATGTATTAATCTACCCAGATATTTTAAGAATATTCAATAAATATTTGTTTAAATTCAAATGTTGAATGTATTATAGCTAAAAATATATACTTTATTAAATTCTATTGAAAATGAGCAATTGGGCAGTGCAAATCTTTCTGTGAACTCTGAAATTTACTTATCCACTATACTGTACCCTATCTGCCACCTTTGACAAATTCCAAAGATTGTTTCATTATCGACACTTTACCAAATATTGAAATATTTCAATTACAACTGCCACTTTAAAATAGTGTGTAATATTTCTAATTAAAACCGGAATTACCTGATATTTATAGGATGTTTACATAAAATTGAGTAGTACTAAATTAAATTACTAAAGTACTTTAGCAGATGTAGCATATATAAAATTGAAGATATAACAATTGCACGATTTATAAACTGTATGGATAAAGTAAAGTCTTGAAAATTTGAATAACACCAAAACAATTGTTGAATACTTGAAATAATAAGCATAAAATAGTAATTAAATAAGCTCAACATAATTAGCAGGAAATAAGCCAAATCTTCCATCAACACCCAAACCTTGCCACCATCCATCATCAATCATTTCAATGTGAGTAATAATATCCCCAGGATCAATTGTAATTTCGGTCTCATCGGCTGTAATCCAAGAACATGATGTTATTTCATGTGCTACTATGATGTCAACATTTTAAATGTTAAAGTGATTTACCTGCTTGATAATCATATAGTGCTCTTGCCTTATAACCAGAATCCCCATAAATAACAGCATCAACAAATTGCTGCTCTGAAATTTGTTGCACTTCTTCAACAACATTAGTGTTGTCCTGAGCAAGAATTGCGTTTTCTGTATCACACATTGGACTAGTTACAGATGTTTGCTTATTATCCTTAGGACAGCGTTTAATCGTAGCAAACTGGTCAGACTCATCATCACTCTGTTGTTCTTCTGGTTTAAAAACACCCATTTCTTTTTCTGTGGTGTCTTTGTTGAGCTCATATTGTTGTGCTGGATCTTGCTTTTCAACTTTCAACAACTTTTCTTCCTGTTGTTGCTGTTGTAGCAACTGCTTCTCTTGTTGAGCCTTCAATAACGATGTTCGGACAGGTTTTTCTGGGGTTCGTTTGATTTGGCCCGCCGATGTGTTCTTTTCAAAAATGGATCGTGCATCAATTGTGCGTTGCGCAATCAAATTCTGCGTTTCGGCATTACGTTGTTGTCTCATCACATCACTCTGATTCACTTTAATTTCACTTTCAGCATTGTTATGTGACTCTGGTTTTGCCTCTACAATGGCAGCTTGTCTTAACTCTGCTTCTTTAATTTGATCAATTGAGCTGTCCCTCATTTTTGTGATTTCCTCACGACGCTTGGCTTCTAGCTCATCACGTTTCTTAATCTCTTCATCTAAAATTTTACGTTCTTCTTCCCGACGCCTTCTTTCTTCCTCCACACGACGCTTTTCTTCTTGTTCTTCCTTATACCAAAATTGATCTCTTTCAGTTGCATTGATTTCTTGAAGAGGATTTACTCTTTTGTAGTTAGAACCAACAGGAACTTTAGGTCCAGAATTATCACTTCTTGGAGCTTTGAAACTGTATGCTGAACCAGCCTTAGCAATTTTATCTACGATCAATTGAGGCTCAACTTCTTCTTCATTTCTTGCAATTATCGTAATTGCACCACTGAAAAACTTCTCCACATCTCTTATATGATTGGCACAAATACCTTTTCGAATAGTATTGGCACCATCTCCTTGCCAAATAATTAAAACACATTTTGGTAGTGAGGTCTTAGGGTCATTAATCTTCACAAAAGCATACATCATTTTTCCACTATTCAAATCTTCAGTCATTTCTTCTATTCCACCAGAGCCTGTGTTAATTACTTTCAGGTCATTGGTTTGTCCTTCATAGCCAAATAACGCCCTAAAAACAATCAATTGAATGTAAATATTGCCTTTTTTACTTGTAAACATAACCTATGGGAGGGTATCATTTTCACAAACTTACCAATCTGTATCGGTTTTCTCAGAAATAACATCCTTCCAAGCGTGGGACAAGTCTTCTTTGTGTTTATTTAAATTTATAGCCATTTTTATCTAACCTACAGAAACTACTCCGCGAAAATCCAAGCGTTAAAACTGCAGAAGAAACCTTTGCGGTCTTTGCGGACCGCCGACCGGCTGCGCTTCAAATTTACTTCACTTGCTACGTCAGCTACGTCGTCTGCACCTGCATTGCCTATAGGTAGATCGTACGATTTACAGTATTTACGAAGTTTACACGTAAGACTGGACGGACTAGACCGACGAAACTGACGCAGGTCGTTGCAGTAATCTTTCGCCGGTAACTGTCCATAATTTGGCAAAAACACAGAATCTGATCACTGAACTTTTCCAACTAATTCTAACACGGTAAAATCTTCATGAATATGCAAATAATATCTTAATTAAAATGATGGTTTTTAAACTGTACGGCAACCAACTGTTATTGTCCTAATTATTATGGTATGAATGTGTTACATGACTAATTTGTAATCTTATTGGTTATTCTTAGGAATAATATATTGCTAAAATAGGTTGAAGCGTTTTGTAGCTATGGTTGCACGTTTATTTATTAAAAAATCTGTTCCGATTAAACACGTGGGTATGGATATAACCGGTATATGCTGTGAAAATTGACTACACAGGAAACTGATATTAATAAAATCTTTTTTCTACTTGTGCACCAAAAAACAGGTTTTTTTTCATCGCGCGCAGTGCGTAAAATAGTACTTTTTCACTACTAATTGTAAGCAGTTAAAAAAGTGCATCTTTTTACTGCTACTACGTCACAACGCGCCTAATACGTCTTCATCGTCTTTTCACTGCGTGGCGCATGCGCAGCGTCGCACGGCGTGCCGCGCCGTACACCATAGAGCAAATGCAAAAATTTTGTAAATATCGTTATCGATATATACATATTTAAAATAATATATCGACATATTGATATATCGCGGGCGTGAAAATTGTGTTTTATACCGTTTTGATAGTTCGATTTTAATATCGTTATATCAATATATCAAAAAAAATTTATGCTCAAAAATATCGTATTTAGTACGATTTAGTACGTATTTAGTACGATATACGCTCGTTTATGCAAAAAAACTCCTTCACGCACTACTTGCAACTCTTATTGTATGTAAACCTATCACAAGTACGATAAAAAATTTAGTTGCATAATTTTGTAATGCGTATTTAAACGACTACATATTAAGTTTTGTAGAAACATCCTCATTGTGTCAATTTTAGGTTACTGTAAAAATAATTCTTACTGTAAGATAATATATTTTTACTGACAGGTTCAGTAGGTTTAGAGTGCCTCATAATGCCATTCTTTCACTTATAAATTTCTTTGTCTATATATTGTTCTCTAATACATTTTTTATACTTATTGTTAGTTTGTGTTTGTTAACTTAAGGAACAATACATTTGCAAGTAGGCTGAAGCGTTGTACGTTTATTTACAAAATTTCGTTTCCGGGTTAAACAGTCGAAACTCTGCGGAAATTACATCAACAGGATCAAAGTCAACTTCTCCCACGCAATTATTCTAAAAAATGAAATTTTGTGACGTACAAATTTTAAGCTCCGAACATAAGTTATTTGTGTAAAATGTAAATATATTAGTTACCTACCCAATATACACGTTATCTGGTTACACTTTTATCTTAAAATGAGAAAACCTAATGTTGTTTGATTGAACATTTATAGGTGAATTTTGAATTTGTCTTTGAATTTGCACTAGTTAAATAATAATTTATACCTATAAAATTAAAAATTCAAATATTTTGCAGTGGCATTTGTACTTGCTAATTTTACTTTCACTGTAATACGGTGTATGTAAACTTTTGAAGGTTTTATTATCTATCCATAACCAATTTAAAAAATAGCACAAGAACTTTCACCGCATATTCAACTGTGCAAATTTAAAAGAAAACAATAAAACCAGATTGCACCATAAAATATATTGCAATTTAATTAATGTAGGCAAAAATGTACAAGTTGATCAATTTAAGAACTTCTCTACCCACTACAATTAAAACAAATTTGTTTATCCTTCTATTTGTAGCTTCTATAAATTATAATCCATTTTCGTCTCTGGCGCGTAACGTTGCGCCATACTATTGTGCTGCGTAACGATAGCAAAGCAAAAAGGTAAAACAATAACCGTACATGGATAGTGGGAGCGCGCAGAAGCGGTTTCCAACGCGATTGGATTGTTTACCGTGTCCTCTCTTTTCGCGCATGAAAACCTACACGCATTTACGAGTACCGTTTGACTACCTCAGATGTGGAGTCATAATAAAAGTGTTCTTCTCCGCACAACTCAAACGGTAGCAATAAAGAACTGCGTTCTTCTAAGATTTGCCGTTATTAATCCGGCTTTGTTTACAAAAATCATGTGATGCGTACAAAAACTAGTACGGATGCTTACTTGTTAGCTATTTCTAACACAGAGTGATCTATATTTTGAAACATGTTTGGGACGGTTCCTGAAAGTGAACGATATAAAATTTTTAACAATAATAATGGATGCCATATACCTGGGTAAGTCATCGACATATCACAGATACGTACTTTCATAACTTGATCAATAACTGGAGTATCAACGAAACTTCGGAATTTTTATCTCTCCGCGTAGTTTTGTGGTCGTTTAGTAGACGCACCGCAATCAATATCGGAAACTATATTGAACGTTTTCAGTAAATTTTTGAATAGTTACCTCAAATAAATTTTAAATTTTAGATTTTGCATTGTGCCAATGCACTAATATGCAATAATATGCAATAATCATTTTTTATTTTAATACACCAACGTTTAAATTCTTTAATGTTTGTAAATATCGAATGTTTAACCTTTCACTTTATCAGGCTACCCATTTATTATGCAAAGCATGCTACAATAAGTACAAATAAAAACAAAAACTATAAGTTCAAGGGCACTGGCAATTATCCGTGCGCATATTTATTTAGTTGTATGTGGGTGTTATAGTTAACCCATATTGCTTATATGCACATTAGCAGCTATGACAATATAATAAATATTTGTCAGGGTTTAGCATTGGCTTTGAATTAACATGGAAATAAAATAAATGGTGCAGATATATAAGTTCCGATTCAAATACGCGTTTAAAATAGACATGGTGTTAACGATCAACTGTGCCAGGGTGTTCTAGGCACTGCCTAGATAAACCAAATCTTTTCGAGGCTCCAAGGATATAATTATATAGTGACTTATATACTGAGCATTTTGATAGATTTTGATTTATGATTAGAACTTGTTAGTTTTTGAAGGTCGTGTAGTTGGAAATTGATTGCACAAAATACTCTAAATTCCTGCTGTAATTCCACAAATAAATTACAAATACTTAAAAAGAAAGGTATATTAAACGTTAAAAATAATATAACTGATATAACTTGTTTCGATAATAGAACTAGTTAATAGATACTCAAAATATTTTTCTTTTGAGTTTGTGTTTTGCTTCTGGTTTGTAACAAAAATACAATATAACGTAAATTTACCATATTATATATCTAGATAATTCCACACAATTCTATATTCCACAAAACTATGTTTATTTTTATGTATCTACGGCGGACTTTCCTTAATTAGACTACTTATTATTTATGTGCATTTGTAACTGTATAATAATATAATACTAAATTTAAATTTAAATTGTTGAAATAAAATGTATGAGCCTTTAGGTACACCGGACATTGCCCAACGTTAAGATTTCAATACGGCACCTCATATGGCTCGCGAACGAAGCAAATACTACAAGTACGTGGTTTTTTATTCGTTTTGGGCGTAACTGGGGCGTAATTGTACTTCTTCTCAGGACTTGAAACAGAAAGAAATAATTGGAAAGCCGCGTGTTCCATATCGATACAACAATGTCTACGACCGAGCCGTGTTACAACCCATCCAACGTAGTAAAGGACAAACAAGGGACCCTGCGTTGCCATATGAAACGAGAGCTCCACGTTATATCATTGGCTACACTGGTATTTTGCTCAAATATTCTTTGCGAAATACACGCGTCATCCGTCTCATTCTAAATTTATTTCTCATTGCAGGATTCATTCCAACTTTGAACTTCCGCTCTGGTAAATCCTACAGTCGGACGGCCGATGACTGTATGCATGAATTTTCCGCGAGACAACGACGAGTTCCTGAGCAGCAAGCAAACACAAGTAAATTCCGATCTCTCAGTGCACCAAAATATAAATCGACGCGAAACAACGACGATGTAAAATATGTGTTCAAACCAAAGAACGTGGACGTAGATAGATTTAAAAGTATGGTTGAGACTTTGAATAGAGCTGAAACTCATTGAAAAATGTTCTTTGTAGTAAGAGATGTATCGCCCGAATGTCCACCAATTACGGGATATACTGGATACATACCCAAAGTTAAAGGCAACGAAGAGTCCTTATCGCAACGATATAATAATGTTGTTCGACGAAGTTTAACACTATTGAAAGAAGAGCGAGATCGCCACTCGAAGTATTTGAAGAGCGTGTATAATAATGAAAATGCACATCGCTAACTCGTACAAATCATCTCCAGTTCATCGCATCAACAAATCATTATTGTGTAAGAATCACAATAAACAAAATAATTCAAGATTTCATAATATTCCAGTTAATATCCATAATCTGTGAATTATATTTTTGTAGCAAATATATGCTTTCTTGATTCATTCCATTAGTGAAACAATGATAAGCCAAATATCAACTTTTGCCAATGTGTATTTTAATATTTAATAAGACTAAAACTAAAATGACTTTTGTTTTAATATTGATATTAGATTAAATGTGCATATAAAATTGAAATGTCTAAATGTACTACAAAGCATAAACTGCATAATGTTGCAGTGGCTCCTAAACCTTTTTGGCCCTTAAGTAATTTATTGATTTTACTAATTCATTTAAATGGACGGTAAAAAACGAGATCCTTTTATGTGCACCAAAATAAGCTATACCAAATCATTATTTTATCGGGATGACGCTTTTTGGCGTAAAATAGTTTGACAAATTGTCATACATGTATATTTACATAGTTTTTTTTACTGAAATACAATGTTTCTTCCACCTACAAATGAATTGCAGAAGAAATGTAAAAGGACTAAAAAGTGTAAATGTAAAACGAAAAAATGGCATATTATGTTCAAGAAACTAAAACACGTAGCTTTTAAATTCATAAAATCGACACATATTGGTAGAAAAGCGTACAATCTTTTATATTCTAAAAAGAAGAGAACTACTTTGGTGAACGACCCTAGTCAAAACGTGTATTGGAAAAACAATGCAAATTTGTACAAGATCTATCGAAATATAATAACCTACCCAAGGCTAAACTCGGTATTCGAAAATATTAATATCACTACATTTATATTTGAAGAGGAACCGAAAAAAACGGCCCGTTTTTATGCGGGATTATTATGGAATTGGAAATTAACTACATCATCTGATACTTGGACAGTAAGGCATATAATATAACTTAGATGCTTAGAATAACATCCTAAAATTTCCTTGTTATGCTAGGTGCATTTACATTTCATTAAAAGATGTTTACATCTATGCATAAAGTATATGGACGACAAAGATTTCGAAATTGTCAAAACACATTTACAGGTAAGGAGAATAATAGCTTCGTAAATATATTACCCTAATTATATAATTTCATAGTACAATCATGGTAAAGAATTTCAAGAAGTAGCCCTGTTACATGATACATCTAGCATAAAGAGTTACCTATGGACGACGCTCTCTAGATGTGAGATAATTCTGAGCATGCTGGTAGAGACGATAAATCATTGGTTTCTTTGCACGGTAAATATGTTATTTCTTAAGGAAATTTCTTATGAATGTTATTTCACGTTGTAGCCAATTTTGCTGGAGTTGGCAAAAATTACTGGTTGGAGATTTCTACATGAGAACGAAGCGTCTTTGTTAGGGGTGGATGCACTGTACGGTATACTATTAAATGCTGCATACAATAGTAGACCATATAATTTACAAAAACTGTATTATTAAAAATCGACGATAATTTAACCACTGTAATATGTCTACATGAATGCATTAGTTTTGAAAACGTGCTTTTCTTTCTTGTTCCAATTGACAGGCTCGCCTCCAGCAATCCTCGTCCAAAATATTCTTACCATCTGCTAAACAAACCGACCGTGCAAGTACTAGCAAGCTATGTAGATCCTCTGCAGTCGAATTTTGATTCGCTCTCATTTTGACAAATTCATTTTGAACCAACTAGAATAAATATGTATTATATAAAATGGTGGACAAATTATTTAAATATCATTACCTCATGAATGTTATCCGAAATTTCATATTCCGCGTGTCGTCTGTTCAAGAGGTATTTACGAAATAATATGAGTAATTCAGGCTTCATATAAACATCCAAAGCACTTAGAACATCAGTGAATGTTGTAATGTGCATACTTTCAGGCCTCAACTCAATGTGAAAATCACTCTAAAAAAACGAAACGTTCAAATATAATTCCGACATCAGAAAATTCTTAATATTACTATAGTTATCTACTAATAGAATGTTAGCAAATGCATACACGACCAAGGCAAGCTAAGATATTGGACGCACCTGTATTGCATTCAGAGTTCATATTCTTGGTTTGCGATTTTGAGCAACAATATAATAACTGAAGCCGATAAAAACTCAAACCTTGCAATGCATCATATTTGATATATAATTACTCATTATACCTACAACTACTTTTTAAAGAGGTTTGGAATGAATTTTTCACCAGTGTGAAACAACCTGTTGTAAGAAGGCTGTCCTGTGGTTTTTAAAATACATATCAGCCATTCCAAATTAAACCAGACACTTTTTTGACCTTGAAAAAAATTTCTTTACAGTTGGTCAAAAATATGCCTTCCTTTGAAATCAAAAAAGTTTGACAATAAACAAAAATGTGCAAAACACACTGTTTTTTAAATTAAAATAGTAAAACTATTAAACAGAGAAGAGCGTCGCCTTGTTTTTATTTATTTTCAGTTTATGGAAATAAACAATAAAATAACTATTATAAATATATTGTTCCTTAAAATAAAAATGCCCAAAAGAACGCTTTTTAGTAATCTTGTAAACGACTTATTTTAATTTTTAAGAACGTGTTTTGCACATTTTTGTTTATTAACAAGCAAAATTAGAAGTTAGTCCACTTTAATTTAAGTTTTTTAAGCTATTGCAATTTAGCATTTTCTCCGTGAAAATCTGTTCGCTAACCATTCTTTTTCTTGCATACATATTTATATTGTACATAATATTTTCAGAATAAACATGATTTTTGTTAAAGTAATCCAGGAAGCAATGGGATAAATTATAAAGCTAAACATTAAATATCAAAGGTTGATTTCTTACCGGCAACAATGATTTTCCATCAGACAAAATTAAAAATGCAATATCACAATCAAAATCGATTTTATAGAAGCGAAAATCGTAGTGACTGCGCTGATTCTTGATAATATTTGCAATCTCTCCCACTGCTTGAACGCCAGACGAATTCAGTTTTCCAGGGCTCAGTTTAGTTTCATCCAAAACCAAATGAGTATTGTTGCTTAACTGGAGAATGCCACTAGTAATTCTATTACATTCATAATCTTTCCTGCAAAAACATCATCAATAACAAACACCATATCAAAGCTAGTAACACATACTTAGGAATAAAAGACAAATCATTCATATTATCCAAAGTCATGGATAAATAATGACTCTTAGAAATTAATTTTTCCAGTACACCATACACCTGGGCCCCATATTCTGGCAAAATTGATGATGGTAGGTTGGATATATTGTAAGCAAATTTTCCCAAAGCCATTAATTCCATTCTACTGTACACTTTAGAAATTAAATGGTAAATCAGGTATTCTGCCGCCAATTTGTCTCCCAGTAATAGTTGCGTAAGAACAATTTCCAGTTCCTTTTTAATACTTTGGATCTCTTCTTGTGTCATAGTAATGTCCTCATACAATGGATTACAGTCCAAAATGGGCTTGAATGCTACACAGTGTATCTTAGGAATTAATGATGGTGGTGGATTATGCGTTTGAACTTCCATAGCACTTTCATCAACATGTTCGTCACTATCCTCTACACCTTCTTGATACAGATTATCTAATGATAGAAAACCGACACAGTCAATCATATCATTTAGTTTGAGACTATCAGCATTCTGATATATTTTCAAATGGCAGGCCTTCCCAAATCTACCAGGCAATGGCATATTTAATAAATGATCAACAGAAACCACTGATTTCTTTTCTCTCTCTATTTGGCTGGAAAAACTGGTACATTGTCTTTTGGTGCTCATCTCTGTGTGTTCAATGTCCATTGAAGAACATCCTGATTCAGCATTATCATCATTCTCCATGGATCGTTTTACTGCAGGCGTAGCTGTAATTGGCTCATGCATTGATTTCTTATGATATTGTTCTTGTTCAAGCTAGAGTATTAAACATAACTTAGATTTTGTGTCATAAATACTTTAAAAAATAACTTACATTGATTGCCCAATCATTTAATCCTGGGGGAGTAATAAGAACAAAGGTTTGTCTTTCTTTTGTAACATTTGCTTTACTCTCAAAGTTAACATACTCCTCATCCTAGTCAAAAATGCACAATTTATTAAATCTACCAACTCTGACATACATAAATTAAAATTCCTACCTTGCATTTTGCTGCATCCCTATACCTTCCATTCTGCACTCGCTTTTCTTTTGTTTCTTTGTTTGTCACCACATATGTCTCATAGTAGTACTCTGGGTTAAACATATCCTGAATCATACCTTTAAAACGGACTAGTTTGTTCACTTCCAAATCTTGAGGATTTATTACATTTAACGACGGAATTTTGTTCCAGTTATCATGAACCTTTTGCAAACATTCGGCCTCATGGTTATTTAACCAAATGTTAACATCGATATTGGTTATATCCATTTTGTAATAGATAAAACGGATTAATAATAAACACTTACAGTGAATATATGCGAATCGCCGGATTAAACAAGACGGACAAGACCGGCAAGACCGGCAAGACTAAAAACAAGTCTTGCAAGAACTATGCGAACCATGAGAATAAAAATCAAAAGCGCGCCAAAATTTATTTTGTGGTTAAGTTTTTGGAACAACAGTTACGACGAGACGAACGAGACGGAAACTATAGAAACTATCATAAAATGAATACCCCCTCTGAAGCCGTGGTTTGAGAGACTAGACTTGAAGGACTTAAAGGGAGAGAGATCCGACTAAATGGAGCGTTATGATTGGTTGAATTAAAACTTTTCTGCCGTAATTACTTGACAATTAGGCAAGTTATTATGAAAGTTGTGATTAACATGTGATTAACATAATAACACTGATTTCTAGCTTATAGTAAAATTGTTCATGTTTTTTATGAAGTCTTAGGTAAATTTATTCTGTGGAATATATATTTATTTCTTATATTATAATTATAATATTTCTTGTAAAACTCCTGCTATTTCCTGCACAAATGTTTCCTTGAAATTTAATTAGTGGGGTTTATATTGTGTAATGATTATTACTACGGATTTCTCATTTGGAGCATTTCATAATCTTAATTACTTTTATGTATAATTGATTACATTAATGACTATTTATTTTTATTTATGGCATTTTATTACTTGATTTATTCATGATTGGTCTATATTTGATTATTGTATTTAATTATATGTCATTATTTGTAGTTTTAATCACTTGTATATTACTGTTTTACGATAATGGAATAGACTTTATTTATTTATGTTCTATTGTAAACAACACATAATTTGTATAATACTTATGACTTTAAAAACTTGTGCATAAAATTTGTATCATATTTTAAGTGAGATAATTTTAATTTGAATATGAGCGGGAACCGACGTGACGTGGAGTAGGCGTGGCCTTTTGAGCGAGAATGAGATGAGATATACTATCCTTTCAAGTCTTTCAACGTTTTCTGGGAGATCTCCCTGTTGGGCCTGCTGGGAAATTTGATATTAAGTGGACGTCCACTGGTGTCGATGATGCCAATTGCCACGTGTCGGTATTGATCATTCCAATGCAGCTGGTCGGAAACTGTACGGTGGGCAAATACACCAACTGCGCCACCAGTGGCGCAGCGTGTGAATGCCAGTCGCTACACTTACTTCAGTAAGCTCAACTTGTTTGGACCATTGGAATGGTTTGTTATACCTTGCCCTCCGTAACCACGCTTTCCCCTGTACTTAAAACTAGCCTCTTGACAGAATCTCAATATGGTCAATAATAAACAATAATTAAATATTTAAATTACATTTATCTTATTGTCTACAAAACTTAAAAATAATTCTGATAACATAATCAGCTGTTTACAACTACACCCATTCACAATTTTCATTTTCATATCTTCTTTAAGTCGACTCATCCGTCATTAAAGTTTGTTACTAATCACCAATATAATGCATTTCGTTGGAAATGATTCTAAAAATAAACTTGTCTTGTCTAAACTTATACTTTGCCAATTTGTAAAATAAAGCTGAAGCAGCTGAGCATATAAAAAACTCCCCAGATTTTCCCAATTTTCCCCAGTTGTTTCTCCCCAAGTCCAAATATACAGCGGCCGTCACTGCAGTGGCAGTAGTGCCATATTGGTGTGTTAATTGTTAAACGGCGTTCGGTTACATGGATTTGCTTTTGTTGAGGCCAATAATAAGCGCTAAAGAGGTAATGTGATTATGAGTTAGATAAGAAGGGCGTAAGCCCGTAATCGTCGTATTGTCTACCGATGTTTATCGATTCGTTCATTAAAACTAGGCCAATGCACCAATCGCACCCAAGCCTGTGTTGTTTATCGTTCGAAGCACTTAGTTTATTTAATTTTGTGCATATTCAATAAAATTTTAAAAGGGCAGCTTGGAAAGTGTAAGTTCAGTTTTCAGCTACAAAACGCATCCAATAGATGATCAATTTGCTATTTTGAGTGTTGTGAAATTCTCATATCTTTTATAATTACATTAGTTGTGTGAAATGTTGTATACATTATTAATGAGTAAATGTGAGTAGGCAAATTTGCAGAGTATAATACAGTTCAGTTTATGGTTTTTTTTGCTGAAGCATCAAAATGTTAATTATTACTCTTTGTCAGTTAAAGGATCATGTTACACAAACTGCTTAAATGTGTGAAATAGAGGAGGGAAACACTAAAGATATTATATTTATGTTAACTATTGGTAGAGTTGGCCTTACTCATTATTGCATGGTTCAGTTTGAGTCTACACATGAGATAAAAGTGAATATTAAAGCATAACTTGTATTCAGAATGGCAGGTGAGGTGATGGCCAATGGTACAAAAGAAAAGTGGGATCCTGGTAAGAACTTTAGTAAATGCAGAAATTTTTTAAGTTCTGTAACTTTTGTTCTGTAACAATTTACCATTGTGTGGAATTTTCATTAATGATTTATTATTTTGTCATTTATAATGGCCCTATTTGCATATTTCTGATGAATTCTTTACCATTAATCGTTTGCAAATAAAATTTGTAATTATTGGTATTTAATTCAGCGCTATCACGATTGCTGACTTCGCTACAACAAGCGAACGAGTTACCATCTTCAGACGAAGAGTTGGGTTTTCTCAGCGACTTGCTGCAGTCGAAAGAACTTCACGCACTTGTTAACGTACATAATAAAATCATCAGCAATGGATCAAGCAACAAATTCTTTCCAATGCTCTCGACATCGATGCACGTCATGTTCGACTGCCTCGAAGTCCTGGCAAGTAAAACACATCTATCTGAAGACTGCAAGGAGTTATTTTATTTGCTGCAAAAACCACATGTTCAAGTAAAGTTCACACGCTTTTTTAATTATGAAACTACGAAATGTATATTTATTTGCAGGGGCTACTCTGCGCACACGATGCTGTAGCGCAAAAAGACTATTACCCGCATCTGCCTGAAATACCAATTGAAGCAGATGAAGATGAAGAAACCATCAAAATAGTCCAATTGGTCAAAAGCAATGAGCCATTGGTGAGTCATTTTATATGCTTTTAAGCGCAAGTTGGTCCCGTAAGCTAACAAGTAGGAAAGTTGAATATTTCTGGAGAACAATTGAATGCGTCTAAAGAATAGCGCGCTGACACATAATAATCACACACACATGATATATCTGTTTGTTTGCTTCCAAAGTCGGGCGCTCAGAGTGCTGAGCCGATCGTTGTAAGTACATTTCGGTTCTTTTGGCATCTCTAGACACGGCTTTCCAGATAACATTTTAATCACCATCGCCGCATTTCGCTTCTATTGTTTTTCGATTTCAACCATTTAAACGTACTTTGCACCCGTATTATTACGAATCCACTAACTTCAATTTGTCGCACATTTTAATGCATTCCTATGTTAATGCAGATGCTCTTCTGGCACATAGTAATTGTTTTTGGTGTTAGGGAGCTACGATCAAGACTGACGAAGAGACAGGGAAAATTGTCATCGCTCGTGTCATGCATGGAGGTGCTGCAGACCGATCAGGTTTGATACATGTTGGGGACGAAGTCGTCGAAGTAAACAACATCAACGTTGAGGGCAAAACTCCAAACGATGTTTTGGCTATTCTTGTAGGAATAATTAATTTCAGTCTACCGAAATTTTAATTAAGCATTGTTATAGCAAAACTCCGAAGGAACTATCACGTTTAAACTTGTTCCCGCCGATGGAAAAATGAACATTCGAGAAAGTAAAGTTAGGGTGAGAGCCTACTTTGACTATGATCCTAGTATCGATCCATACATCCCCTGTAAAGAAGCTGGCTTAGATTTTCAAAAGGGGGACGTTTTACATATCGTGTCGCAAGATGACGCATATTGGTAAGTATTCTTGAAGTATATCTTCCGCTTTGTTAATATTGCTGTCACACAGGTGGCAGGCAAGAAAAGAAGGTGATAGAAACATGAGGGCAGGATTGATTCCAAGTCGCGCGCTGCAAGAACGACGTATAATTCACGAACGCACACAAGTGGCGAAAGAAAACGAACCAGGTATTTACATATCTCAACTTGCCCTGTGTATTGCTATCTGCTTACATCTGCTGGGTTGTTACTTTCATCATCATTTCATACACTTAAAACACGAAAACATTTCCACAATGCGCGGTCTTGCGTTTTTGGAGTATGATACGAAACGATACAATCATTCATATTCATTAATCGACATCATCGTGCCCGTAGGGCTGTGCTCTGTTTCAGCGTTACCCGTGCTTACCTCCTGCAGCCAATTTCCGAAATCCCCTGCCTGTAAATCCAAATCCAAAATTAAAAAAATTATGTATGAAACAGCCGAAAACGACGACTTCGACCGTGAGCAAATTCCCACCTACGAGGAAGTTGCAAAATTGTATCCGCGGCCAGGGATCTATCGGCCCATCGTACTCATTGGCGCACCAGGCATTGGCCGTAATGAATTGCGTCGACGACTTGTTGATACGGACCCAGAAAAGTATAAAAGCCCCATACCATGTAAGTAACACAAATTTGAACAATTGCGCAAAGTATTTCTTCCATTTTTATCAGATACAAGTCGTCCTATAAGGCCGGGCGAGGTTAATGGCAAGGAGTACTATTTCGTATCACGCGAAAAAATGGAGGAAGACATTTCGGCAGGAATATTTATGGAGTATGGTGAATACAAGGGCAACTTATACGGCACATCATGCGAAAGTGTAAAGTCACTTGTAAACAGCGGTCAGGTTTGTATATTAAATCCGCATTATCAAGCGCTCAAAATGCTGCGAACGCCGCAGTTAAAGCCGTACATTATCTACATCAAACCACCGCCTCTTGATATGCTGAAAGATACGCGAAATTCCCTCCACGCGAGGTCAACCTTCGACGTTAACAATTCTAGAGGATTTACGGTAATACGATTATGAAACAATTTGCAGGCTTGATTTGAAATGCTAAATATTGCAGGACGAAGAGTTCAACGATATGATAAAATCATCAAATCGTATCGAATTCTTGTACGAGCACTTCTTCGACGAGCAAATATTGAATGCTGACCTGGCGATTGCGTTCAGTCAATTGCTATCGGCAGTCAACAGAGTCGAAACTGAGCCTCTATGGGTACCTGCATCCTGGGTGCAATAAGCTGTACAAGCCACGCTTGTCGCGAAAGCCAATTGAGAAAGCCGTGCATGCATAGCATAGCTTAGCGTGCACGTTTGCTACAGTTTAACCGTTCATCCGTGTGCTTTGTTTGAAGCAATTTTAGAATATGTAATACCGAAAACAAACTATCAGTATTCCTCTCTAGAGACTACCCGCTAGACCCAACCTACGGCATTTGATCGATATTCTGATAATGTATATTCATACAGATTTGTAATAATTAAGTATATATAGATATACTATTTTTGCTTGTTATTCGGTCGAAGGTAAGGTACAAGATTTACAAGTATGAATAACTTACAAACCACCAAACAAAAACAAAGGGTAATAACAAAAGTTGCCTGTGACATTCTATAGCTATAATGGCTAATTGTTGATTAAAAGAATATTTAAACCAATTTGAAGTAGGGATAATAATTAGTGATTAATGAAGAATTGTTGAATCTATCAAATAGTAAAAAGGTAAATCGATTCTGTGTTACCACTGCCAAGTAAAATAATTTTAAATTCTAAATAAGCGAAGAGATTGATTCAAGCCAGATTAAGAACAAAGGAGTAATTCACAGCCACGTTTTTATTTTGCAATAGCATGATTAATATTAATGTTATACGTACGATAATCGTCTTAGCAATTGAAATGAGTGAAGTTAGTTATCACATAGTTTCATTTGGTTGGGTTCAACATAGTGATACACACCTCCACTTGTTAATTAATTAGGGTTTACTTTTCAAATCGTGTGCCATCACTAACTTACATCGTGCCAATAGATAAATGGCATTTAATGCATTGCGTTAATTTTGCTGTCTATGATACTAATTTAATTTTAAAGTCCGAATTATACGAAATCCTTTATATCGAATTCATATTGTTTTAATGTTACGCCACGTGTCCAATGGTGGTTCCGTCGTTTGGGCACTGCCAGACGCAATGCCCCGTTCCAACTTTTGTAAGCGGCAATTTTGCAGGAATACAGCCAGGGAGTGATAGTAACCTTGTAGCGTCCATGTCTCATTGTGAGTTCCCGACGGGAGCTGGAGGAGTTGTTTGCGAACGCTTCCGCAGCGGCTGTGCAGCTCAGACATCATGCGTGGTGGGACTAGCATATCTGCGAGGCCGGATATGAATAAGGTCGGTACACGCAAATGCAATACTTTGTATGATGACGAAAACTGAAAAAAATCAATAGTTCAAGATATGGTTTAATAATATGATAACAAATAACGCTTGCACTAACATTAGATTGAACCATTTAAAAAGATGTGGATCAAATAACAGTAGATGAAGTGGTTTGCAGCAAGATGAGCAGGTGCACACCACAAATATATATTAAATGGCAAAATGGCAA
>JAODGE020024214.1:0-12337 GCA_027574965.2 Ecitophya simulans
AAAAGGTTGCAATCCCGGTGGGCATCTCTCCTACGGCCATGCAGCGCATGGCGCATCCTGACGGCGAACTGGCGAGCGTGAAAGCGGCGGAAAAACACGACACGATCTTCATCTTATCTACGATTTCTACGTCGAGCATCGAAGAAGTCGCCGCAGCCGCCCCGCATGCGATAAAGTGGTTTCAATTGTACATTTACAATGATAGGTATCCATATAGTTTTGCTGTGTATGTTTGGTTGCCTACGTTGCGTAACTTCGTAAACTTTTCAGGAACGTGACGCTCGGTTTGATAAAGCGCGCCGAAAACGCCGGTTTCCAAACTTTGGTGCTGACGGTGGACACGCCGTTTTTCGGCATACGATACGCCGACATGCGGAATAAATTCACGCTGCCGTCACATCTGAAACTGGCTAATTTTCAAGGAGAAAAGGCGTCGAAAATCAACGAAACCGTGGACGGCATTTCGGGTCTGAACCACTACGTTAGCGGATTATTCGATGCGTCTTTAACGTGGAAGGACGTGGAGTGGCTAATGCGCGTCAGCAAGCTTCCCGTTCTTCTGAAAGGCGTCCTGACTCGGGAGGACGCGAAAATCGCGTGCGATTTGGGCGTTGCGGGCGTTATTGTTTCAAATCACGGCGCTAGACAAGTCGACGGAACGCCAGCATCGGTAAATCAATAACGGTTTTAGTAGATTACATGATAATTTTTAGATTCTAGATTGAAGCACTATCGGAAATCGTCGACGAAGTGCGAAAATCGGGACAGAATTGCGAAGTTTATCTCGACGGCGGCGTTCGTGATGGTACCGACATTTTCAAAGCGATGGCGCTCGGCGCTCGAATGGTGAATATTTATTCAATTTAATCTAAAACGCGTTGTTGGCTTGTTTTTGCCTTAAACTGTAGGTGTTTGTGGGTCGTCCCGTACTTTGGGGTTTGGCGCACAGCGGGCAGAAAGGTGTGGAACGCATTTTGGACATTTTAAAAGTCGAATTTGACTCAACGATGGCCGTTTCCGGTGAGTTTTTATTAAAGAGGCAATTAAGACACAAATAACAGTTCATTTTTAGGTTGCTCCTCGGTAAAAGACATAACCAGTGATAAAATTTGTCACGAATCTAGTTACAGCAAGCTTTAATACAGCAGATTTTCGTAAAGTTAGATATGAATAAATGACATAATTAGTAAAGTAATTAAGCGCTTTGATGATGTTTTATTAAATTGCGTTATATAATTTAATAAATATTGGGAGAAACTTAATAACGTTTAGTATCAAGCGTATTGTTTAACGTTCAGTTGATAATTCCCAGTGACTTTTTGTTTTTGCCGTGCGCCAAAGCAAAATTCCCTAAACGCCATCGAATTCGAACTGGCGCACGGAAGTTTCAACCTCACAATCGTTTCGTTCGATAAAACGTTTCCAGTCATAAGCGCAAGCGTCAAATTTATTCGTGACAGTCGATCGCAGGCAGAATTGCTAGATTCCGGCACTTGTTTCGAGCATTTGTCTTTGAAAAATTTCCAGAATGAACTAGAGCGCCGTTGTCCCCAGATCGGCATTGGCAGCACTGACGGTCACATCGTGTGCGCACGTTCCGTGTCCGACAGCCAGTCGTCGCAGTCGTCGTCCGCTCCGCGCGTTCCGCACACTCGTCTCACGCGCGTCCGTCGAAAACATGGTGAAGTGGAAGCGTTGCTGAGAGCGAACGAGAGCAGCACCGCCCGCGCGAGACCGCGCGACGCGTCGCGGCGTCGTATCATGCGATAGGGCGCGCCGGTGGCCGCCGGGCGATCGTGGGCGACTCGCGCGAGAACGCGCCGCAGCCGCGCGACGATGTCGTCGATACAGTTCGTGGTGCATCCGCTGCCGGGCACCGAGGAGCAGTTCAACGATAGGTACGTGCGTTTCGACGCGCCCGCCGCGCACGACCGACTTCCACGGCGCGCACTCGCTTCCGTTCGGCCACCACGCCTCGAAACGCGACGTCCATTTGCACGTCGCCATCCCTAGCAAGTTCCGTCCTCCATCCGCCACGCTCGCGCGTCTCGTGCACCTTGCGCGGTTGGCACTCCTGCGCGCGGAGATAAAATACCATCTTGCGCTCGCCCGATTTCGTTCGCTCGCCATTCGCTTTCCGCGCGCCGCAACGTTATGCAACGTGGTACATTCCTAAGATTCGTTCGGTTTCAGGTTGAAAGAAGTTGCGGACAGGATCAACAGACTCGGGCAAACCTCGCACCCAGTCTGGTCCAACCTGAGGGTCGGAGTGAAGCGCATCGTCTTGGGGCCGGCTCACATCGCGCTGCTCCTCGAGGACGGCAGAGTCTGCAGAGTTTCTTTCAGCGTCATTTCAGACAGGCTGGATCTCACCAAGGCAGATCCGAGCAAAGCGTAAGTGGTTCAGGTTAAGCACACTTTTGGGTGTTGGTTGTGATGAAGCTGTAACAAAATGTAAACGAGACTGAAAGTAGTTGGTGCTTTATGGTTTCAGTACCAATGCTCGTTAGTGACAATGATTTTCAGTGTTGTTGCCACCTCCAAAACATTGGTAAAGCAAATCAGTTTGGGTTACTGTGCTGCACTTTTATAAACATGAGTAAAAGTCATTTATAACCTATTCTCACAAGGATCACCTCTCGAGTCACAAATGTGACAGTTGTAAATCAATGTCATTTAATAGTTAAAACAATTATTTTTGTTGCAGGAATAATGGAAATAGCGCGACCGGTGGAGGTTCCGGTGGCGGTGGCGGCGGCGGAAATGTCGGGGGAAGTAGCGCCGCCTCCAGCAGTAAACCTGCTAGCACTAGCAGACAAATACGCACGCGGACCCGCATCATGCGTTCAAATACGGCTATCAGAGGTGGAAATAACAGCGGTGAGTGGGTTTGCAAGCAATGTCGAGTCACGCACGGCGGCCATTTTGTCATCTCTGCGCAAACGGTGGTTTTCTTTTAATTTATTAAGGAGCTACAGCGTTGGAATGAAGAAATATGCGTAGTATTGTTTGATTAGATGTTTGGTCTTACCAAATGCACTTGTGTGCCACAAAATTCCTTAAAATCCCCGTCCCGTTGACTAATTTGTTTCTTCGTTTGGGCCGCTAGGAAGTCGCGGTGCGCCCGTCATTATCGGCACGAGTGGTTCCGGAAGCGGCCGACCCTTGGTGCCCATTCCGGCGAGCTTCGTGCCGGAGGAGTTGGTCACCCAAGCGCAGGTGGTCCTGCAGGGCAAAAGTCGCAATCTCATCATAAGAGAATTACAGGTGAATATGAACCGAACTTTGCTACAAATGTTATCAAATACATGTTGTTCGTATGATGAAAATTGCTAACCAATGAGCTCGTCAATGATATTATGGATTAGTCTTCCTGAATGTGTTACCATTCGTATTGTCAAACATCGATTCCCACATGGATGGTCCTTAATGAGTGTCCGTTGTGCTTTTAGAGAACAAATTTGGACGTTAATCTGGCGGTCAATAATTTATTGTCGCGCGACGACGAAGAGGGCGAGGACGGCGACGATCCCGCCGATTCGTACGTCCCCGAAGACCTGATTTCCCTCCTCGACGGCGGGTTTCATCCCGACCATTCGGTGATCATCGATGCGGACGCGATGTTCTCGGAGGACATGTTTGGCTACACCTCGGGAATACGCAAGTAATTACCAACGACACGCTAGAAATGTTCACGACCAAAACGTCCTTTCCGACGTTCGCTTGCAAGTCTGGGTTCGATTCAGTTTTCGTGTGGGTCTTCAAACTCGCTTGCTACTAACAACGTTGATGGTGTTTCGTTTTAGTTCGTTACGTTGTGGGTCTATGATTAATTTGACGATTTGTTTTTGCGTTTTTATTATTTTTTATTACTAACATTGATTTCGCGCTGTTTGACGCGACCTGCTCAAACTAGCTTCCTTCACAGCCGCAACAGCTCGAGTCGCAATCGGCTCGCCGACCGCGACGCGCCGCCGTCCAACAACTCCGGCTCGGCGCTGGATCGCGACACGATAACGCGCGACAGCTTCTCGCGTTGGAGGGAGCGCCAGTATTTGGGGCCGCGCAGATGGTTGGAGACCGCGCTCAGGGACAGCGCGTACGAGAAAGAGACCGGTGAGTGGGGGGGACTCGTGCAGCTGTGCACGACTAGGCGTTTCAGTCCATCTGACCGTACGATTGGGCGGTGCCTGATTCTTCTTGTCGAATACGACTAATAAAAAAAATGTGTACATGTGGTGTATAATCTAAACGGGTTTCGGGTAGATTGTAAATGTAAAAACGTACGTCTTTCTTCGCATAGACAACAAGAAGAAAGACGGCGCAAGTCCACTATGGATTTCCGACGAGATCGAGTTCTGGCCAGAGTCCGCCGGAAAATTCACACAGATTGCCACGCTGTACAGCGAATTGATTGCGCTGTCGACGAATGGACAGCTCTATCAATGGAAGTGGAACGACGCGGAGCCTTATAAACAAACAGACGTAAGCAAGTTCTCTTTTCGTGCACCACAAAACTCGCCAAGTCCAATGCTCGTTAGTGACAACAATTAATTATATTGTTGCCACCTCCAAAACATTGGAAAAGTAAGAAAAAAATATCCATTCACCAGGAAGTCCACATTCACCGTTGACTGCCGAATGTTTTTTTTTACATTTTTACTAAAGTATGTGCTGGAGTTATCGATGAATAACACACGATTAGTCTTTCTGAATCTCTTTATAGAGCGTAGAACATATTGTTTGCATGTTCACAGAATCCGAATGTTTTCCACCCGAAGGCTGCGCATCTCGGCCTCGTCGGCGAAAAGATCACGCAGCTGTCGGCGTGCTGCACGCGCTGCTCGGTGGCGACGGAGAGCGGCAAGGTCGCGACGTGGGTGGACGAGCAGCTGAGCGCGGCGTCCGGCAAGCTGGACAACGCGGCGCAGGCGTACATCGAGTTCCAGTCGGACAGGATCACCGGCCTGTACACGTGCCCGCTGTACACGGTCGCGAAGCTGGAGAGCGGCGCGCTGTACTGGTGGGGCGTGCTGCCGTATCCGCAGCGCAAGCGGCTGTGGGAGAAGTATCGCGGCAAGTTTCGCCGCCAGCGCGCCAACCAGACGGACCTCGCCACCGGCGCGCAGGTGTACATGAAGAACAGCCCCATGTACCAGAGCGGCGCGCTCGGCGTCACCGTCACCGGCGGCGTGCCGAAGGTCGGCCAGCTGCAGAACGCCGCGTGGACGCTCAACGACACGTGCACGTTCAAGATAATCACGAACGCCGCCGAGAAGGGCAAGGACGCGCCGACGCCGGGCACGAGCGGCCTCGGCAACCTCTCGTCGAAGAACAAGGAGAACGCCGATCGGCTCGACATGCCGCCGCCGCCCTCGCCGGCGTCGAGCACGTGCAGCGACACGGGCAGCATCACGAACAGCCACAGTGAGTTCGGTGATTGTTGGCGGCGATCACGTTGTGAACGTGTCGCGTGTGTGTTCGCAGAGCGACAGCGACGCATGGCGCCTTCCGGTCAGGAGCAGGGCGCCGAGCCGCGCAAAGACGAGGAGGAGTGGTTCCTCCGCGACGTGATTTTCCTCGAGGACACGCGCACCGTGCCCGTCGGCAAGGTCCTCAAGGTCGACGGCGCGTACGCCGCGGTCAAGTTTCCCACGTCGCACTCGCGCGATCGCGACGCGAACAAGGACGCCGACGATATCCTGCAAGATTGCAGGTTGATGCGCAAAGATGACTTGCTGGTAAGTCACAGTGTGATGATCACATTACGGTTCGTCAGTACGGTCTATTTTTGCAGGTGTTGAAGTCTAACGCGACCTTCAGAGCGCCCGACTGCTTCCAAAAGACGCCACGCCGCATCCAGTTGCCCGAACATGGCGGGCATATATTAACAATCGCCGTGGACATGCACGGCGTGCATGCGATCGTGCGCAACGGGAACAAATTGAGTTACGTGATTTACAACATTTGCACCGGGCGCGTGGAGCAAGACAATCCCTTCCCGAGCGATACTGCGTCCTTCATGGGCTTGTATCCGCAAAACATCACCTTAACATCTGCCGCAGAGGTAAATCATTGCTTTATTGTAATTTGTATTTAGTTGCGAACAATTTGATAATGATGCAAATTTTTTTTATCATTGAGTTATCGATGAATAACACGATTAGTCTTTCTGAATCTTTTCTTAACAACTCTGAATGTGCCAACGTTAGTATTAGGACATCCGATTTATAATTCCTCGCGTTTTGAATACTTCCAGAGCTTGGACACGATTTTGATCCTGCGCGACGGTAACAGCACCATTTATCCGTTGGCGAAAGACTGCGCCGATGCGATCAAAGATCCGCAAGCTATCGATTTGCCGCCGATAAAGAGCGTCGGCGCTGGTTCGGTCGTCTTGGCCGGCACGGCTCCGAACATGAAGAATCAAGTCGCGATAATCATCTTCGCCTTGGATCACCAACGTCTGATGCCGAAGATCCTGCGCTGCGACGCGGACGGCGCCCGATTGGTCCTCGGCCAGCTGGAGATAGAGAGCAGTCAGTTTTCGGACGCGTCGAGATCTGGCTCGTGTGATAATGCGTTGTATTTCTTGTTATTCAGAAACGAATCCGAACGCCGTCCAGGCGATCCTCAACGAGCGCTGCGACGGCAACCGAAACATCTTCCACGCCGTGGTGAACATGTGCACGCCGACGTCGAACAAAGAGCCCGACGCCGAGGCGCCCGCCGCTCCGAGCGCGCCGACCGCCAGCGCTGGGCTCGAGTGCATCAACGTGATAACGAACGCGGTCGGCTCGCGCTCGGTGTCCATACGCGAGATGATGCGGCGCGTCGTGCGCAACGACGTGAACAACTCGAACGCGGGCGAGCACCTCTTCCTGCAGGAGGAGGTCGTGCCGGCGCACTCGTGGCCGCCGGAGAACTTCGAAGTCACGTCCGGCGACGAGGACAGCCTGATGGGCCTCGGCAACGCGACCAAGAGCGGCAGCAACGGCGCGACGAATCATCTCGTCGTCGATCCGGTCGAGCGGCGCGCCAACGCCATGTCGATCCTGCGCGCGATGCTGTTCGAGTCCGGCGCGCTCACGCCGCACCTGGTCGAGCTGCTCTGCGCGAAGGACTCGCAGGGCCAGACGCCGTTCATGTCCGCCGTGTCGTCGCGCTGCTATCAGGCGGCGCTGGAGCTGTTCGAACGCATCATCCAGCTCGGCACGGCGCACGAACAGGAGGAGATGATCTTCCCGAAGGGCTCGAATGCGGACCACTCGCCGCTGCACGTGATCTGCTGCAACGACACGTGCAGCTTCACCTGGACGGGGGCGAAGCACATCAACCAGGACATCTTCGAGTGTCGGACGTGCGGCCTCACGGGTTCGCTGTGCTGCTGCACCGAATGCGCGCGCGTTTGCCACAAGGGCCACGATTGCAAGCTGAAGCGTATCGCTCCGACGGCGTACTGCGACTGCTGGGAGAAGTGCAAGTGCAAGGCGCTCGTGATGGGCAACCAATCCGTGCGCTACGAATTGCTGATCAGGTTGGTGAAGGACACCAATTTGGTGATGCAACCGAACGCACGGTGAGAGTCATCACATCTGGTTTGGCTGTTGCATTACTTAATTTGCCTATTTTTCGATCGATTTAGTGGCGAAAATATTCTACTCTTCCTCGCGCAGACCGTCGGACGACAGAATCACGAACAAAATCAATACCGAGGTCTCAGACCACGGACAGCGTCTGCCAACTCCCGGAACAAGACGCCTTCAAGTGACAGTGAGTATTTTACGATATTCGTTAATTGTAACTGCTCAACATACCACCAGTTGAATGCTACAGTATTCGACTGGTTAGCTTATTGAGCGAAATGAAACATCGTGCATTTGCATGGTTGGGTGTTCGTCATCAGAAAACCTGCTTGCAAACTATTCGAAACAATTTCCGTCGTCGCACGCTGAGCCATCGCTCATTGGTATTTGATTTATAGTTGAAGTTGACATGCCCGAGCACGATCTCGAGCCGCCGAAGTTCAGCCGACGTGCGCTGGAACATCTCCTGCGCGACTGGCGCGCTGTCCACAGCATGATAATGACCGGCATGAAGGAGAAGGACGCCGAAACGCAGAATTACATCGGCGCGCAGAGCGGCACGACGCTCCTCGACAAGTTCACGCACTCGCTGCTCGTCAAGTGCTATCCGGAGGCGTTGGACAAGCTGATCGAGACGCTCGTGCGCGAGATGAAGTCGCCCGACGCCGAACACGCGAGCTTCGCCACCGAGGTGGCGCGCCGCTTCATGCGGTCGGTCGTGCGCATCTACGTGATCTTCAACATCGAGCTGGCGCCGGCGTGCAAGAAGCGCGCGATGATCAACCTCCGGAATCAGCCGATCACGATCTGCAAGCAGGTGTTCAGGTCGATGGTGAAGCTCGCCATCCAGGAGCTGTGCGAGATCGCCGACTCGCTGATCGCGCCCGTCCGGTTGGGCGTGGCGCGACCGACGGCGCCGTTCTCGCTCGCGACGACCTTCAACGAGATCATCAGCGGCTCCGAGGAGCTGTTCCTCGTCGATCCGCTGGCGGCGCCGGCGGCGAGCGTCGCGCCGAACGGCGGCGCGCAGCTGCCGCTGTCGACGCCGTATCCGCTGCTGTCGGAGGCCGTGCGCAATCACGGCCGGACGTCGGCGGCGAATCGCGCCATGCCTCCCGACGCCATCGACGCCGAGAACATGGCAATCGACAACGACGACGACAACGCGTCCGAGCACGCCGACGCCTCCGACTATCGCACGCACTCGCTGGCGGTGGGGCTGAACGAAGGCGAGTCGCAGGAGGCGCCCGCCGAACAGCAGGAGGGCGGCGGCGGACAGGGCGACGACAGCGACACCGAGCTGGACCTCCTCGTCGAGACCGAATCGGACAGCGACGACAATCACAGCAATCAGGACGCCGCCTCCGCGCAGCGCTCGGTGCAGACCGGCGCGACCGTCGGCTCCGACACAGGTGCGTAGTAACGCGCCATCGTTGGCACACGTTCGCGCGCTTGCCTTTCCGTCGGGTGGGGGTGGGGGGGACGATTCGCACTTTTGTTGCTTTCTTATTCTGTTTGCGTTGCGATTGTCTACAATTAGGTATGTTACTTTTCCCCGAAGATGAGAGCGGCGAGTCTAGCCAGCAGGAGGAGGAAGAGAGCGAGGCGGGCGAGACCGACGAGCAGGACACGGAGGACTACTCCCTGAACGAGGACCAGCTCGAACGGCGCAGGTAAACATCATCGAACGTGTTTTCTCCGTCCGTGTCGCAACTTGATTTAACATATTCGATTATGTTCTGCTCGACGCGACAAAAACGATAACACTGTCTCTTGATTGGCATGTTGTTTGGTGTGCGTGTTCTGACGTCTTTATTGTCCTCTACGAAAGAAGCCGTTACAGCAGTGCCGGGCACGGACCGCGCACGAACCTCGCGCCGCAGAACATGCAGTGGGCGATCAGGTCGCGCGAGGTGTCGCGTTCGCACATCCGCCAGCTGTCCGGCAGCTCGAATCTCGTCTTCGTCGACAGCAACGCGCTGCGACGTTCGGCGTCCACCAGCACGCCGGTCGCCGCCGCCGCGGAGCCGGTGACGATGGCGACGACGGCCAGCTGCCTCGCGAGGGCCTTCGGACTCGTGATCAGACAGATTTCCGATTTGTTGCCGTTAATGCTGTCCGGCAATCAAACGCATCAAGACGACATTAGTAATATCCAAGTGAGTTACTCGTAATGATCGTCGTAATTGTGCGGCACTGACAATCGCTGCTCAGATCTACCTGGAATTCCGATTGAAAGCCACTTGGGACTGGTTGCTCACCGTCATGGACGCCACCGAAGCCCAACTGCGTTTCGGCGCCTCGCTGACGCACACCGCCGATCCGTCGAGTTCCGGCCAAAGCTCGTCGTCGTCGGCCGCCGCAGCCGCCGCCGTCGCCGCCCCGCCGACGGCCAATCCCGTCCGGACGGCCGTGCATCGCACGCAGCAGGTGCAGCAGATTCCCTCGGCGACCGCCAACTCGGGCAACCGCGTGATCGGCTTCACGAACGTCGCGGACGCGACGCGCTCGCGTCCCGAGCGCGAAGGTAACCGCGTCTCGTTCACGCCCCGGTCGAATATTTCACTGATCTGTTTAGGTGTCGACGGTACAGCCGCTCGTCGCGAGTTCCTCTCGTACTGCCTGTCGCTGATGCGCGCACACAACAGCGAACACCTCGACTCGCTGCCGGTGCTCGACGTGTCGGCGCTGAAGCACGTCGCATACGTCTTCGACGCGCTGATCTACTTCATGCGCAGCGGCTCGCACGAGATACAGGACGACGTCAGGGAGATCGCCAACTGGAACGAGGCCGACGAGAACGAGAACGACGACGCCGACGAGGAGATACCCGTCGGCGTCGCGATGGAGACCGAATCGCTGGACGTCCAGGAGGTGAACTTCGGAGGCGCGTTCGACGCCACGCTCAACGGCAGCAGCAGCCTGCTCGGCAGCAGCAGCGGCAAGGGGCGCAAGCATTCGTTCTTCCAGCGCTCCGAGAGCACGCTGTGCCTCGGTTGTCCGCCGCCCGATCCGTTCGAGACGCCCATGTCCGAGGCGCTGCCGCTCGCCGATCAGCCGCATCTGCTGCAGCCGAACGCGCGCCGCGAAGACTTGTTCGGCATACCGAAGCAGCCGATCTGTCTGCCCGCGAAGACGTCGAACTCGACGAATCCGCTGGAAGCGCTGCCCGAGCGGCTGAGTCTGTCGACGCGCACCAGCGACTTTGCGATGCGCGAGCCGGCCAAGGCGCATCATCCGATCTCCGACTCGTTCAACGTGATGGGACCGCATCCGATCGCGTATCCGAACGCGAATCCGGACGCGGCGAAGGCGGCCGCGAGCGCCGCCGCCAGTGCGGAGGGCGACGACGACGGCAAAAGGAAGCCCGATGCTAGTGGACAGGACCGTCCGCAGGATTTGTCTTGCAACAAGGAGCCTGGCGCGTCCGCAATGCCAATGGAGACCGAGAGCGATAGCGATGACGACAAGGCGGCTCACAAGAAGCCGACGGGTGGTGAAGTTGATACTGCGACCTCGTCCCGGCCGCAGATTATTGTATCGCCGAGAAAAGCGGTCGCAGAGGAATCCGAGAAGAGGGACGAAGGTGCATCAACGTCTAGGGGTTCCGGAAAGAGCGTTATTGTTAGGGTCGGGGCTAATGTCGCGTCGACGGTGAGTTTCTTCGATGTTTTACTTGCAATTTCCTATGGGAGAATGATACATGTTCATTTGTCGGAGTTTTCATTGAGCATCACTAATTTTCCCTAAAACACGAGTCACTTTCTGATGACCGCATCTCGTGAAGCTTTCGTTTGCGGACAGATACGGAGTGTACAGTCCATTATTGACGACAAGACATTCTTATGTAACCGTCAATTACAATTTGTAAATATCGGTGTTATTTTTGCGTTTCAGGCCACCAAGTCGGAAGCTCCGATTTCCGCCGAAGAAGCAGAAGAATCGTCGCAGATCAAGCTCGACATGACCGCCGCCGATTTGGTTCGTCCAACGATAGGCCAGTCCGTGTCGCAAGATCTCCTTCTGGGCAGGTGGCGTCTGTCTTTGGACCTCTTCGGTCGCGTGTTCATGGAAGACGTGGCCCTCGAGCAGGGCTCGATCGTCTCCGAGCTGGGCGGCTTCCCCGTGAAGGAAGCCAAGTTCCGTCGCGACATGGAGAAGCTGCGAAACAACCATCAGCGCGACCTGACCTTGCTGAAAATGGAGAGAGATCGGACTCAGCTGATTTTGCAGACGATGAAGGAGCTCAATACGCAGTTCAACAACTACAACCGCCGCACGCACACGAGCGCGCAGCCGCCCTTGGCCGTGAATCGCGTGAAGGTCACCTTCAAAGAGGAGCCCGGCGAGGGCTCCGGCGTGGCGCGCAGTTTCTACACGGCGATCGCCGAGGCGCTGCTGTCGAACGAAAAGCTGCCCAATCTGGAGAGCGCCCAGGTGGGCAAGTACACCCACTACAACGTGCTGCAGCGCCTGCGGCGCGATCGCGAGTTCCTGCGGCGCACCGGCCCGCCGGGCAGGGGCTGCTCGCGATCGCGCGAACGCGATCACCGAGGTCGCGTGATGAACGCCGACGTGCGGCCGTTCGTCCCGTCCGAGGCCACGCTGGCGGAGAACTCCAGCTCGATGCCCGACATCAGCGGGCCGGCGACGTCGCAGTCCGGCAGCACGACGAACGCCTCGAGCGGCTCGAGCGCCAATCGCAACGAACACCTCACGTCGCACCAGCAGCAACTCGGCGAACGCCTGTA
>JAODGE020024241.1:0-23861 GCA_027574965.2 Ecitophya simulans
GTATAATCACGCACACCCCACTACCGGCGGTGCCACCATGACTGCTGTGGCGGACACTAGAGTGGGGAGGAAGGATGGGGACGGCGCTTCCCAAAGCTCCGTGTCGGAGTCTGCGCGGGCTGAGATCGAATCCACAAGCTCCCCCTGTTCCACCGCCCTCACCTCTGCCCAAGAACCTGTCAGCGCGGGGGAGGAGGCGGCACACCAGCGGAGGCCCAGCTCACTTGTCGAGTCCTCGCAGAGTGACATTTTGGGTCGTCTCCAAGCCTTCCGGTTTGGCAAGGCTAGCAGCGCCGGCACCGACGGAAGTAACCTGCCATCCACCTCCACCATATTGGGCTCACTGAGCGGGGTCCCGCGCGGGCACGACGATTCATGGCAGGAGGGCGGCGGCAGCACGAGCCTCACCCGCAGCGGCGCCACCAGCGCGACCTCCCCCTCTGGCCCCGCGACCGGTGTGCAGCCGACGGTGCCCCCGGCAGCCTCGCCCGGCAGCCCCCCGCAGGCAAACACGGGTCGTGATGACAGTGCGGCGCGCATGGAGGCCTCGCTGGCGGAGGCACAGCGGCAACTTGCCCACGAAAAGCGCAACAACATCGATGCCGAGCTCCGCATCTCCGCACTGATGAAGGAGATGGAGGTGCTACGCGCAGAGAATGTCTCCCTGGCTGCGGCCGCCGCGGCCGCCGCACGCGGCAATGATACTGCAAACGGCACAGGTGCGACAGAGCAGCCAGGTGCCGCGCCCTCATCTCGGTACATTGAGGAGTTAGAGCGTCGCATGACACGGCTCGCGCGCGAGCTGGAGGCGAAGAACAGGGAGATTGAGGCGAAAGACGAGCGCATTCGGTTGGTGGAGCGCAAGTTGACTGACCAGGTGCTATCCGGCACCCTCTCACTCGGCGCCACAACCGCCTCCCTCACCGGTCTCCCACTCCCGATCTCACGTACACACAGCGGGGTCAACTTCTCCCGCACAGCGGAGATCCCGACGACCGTATCGCGACCCGCATCTCGATCCGCGTCCCCCACACCTATTCAGGTGAACTTGGTCTCGTGCAATAACTTGAAGTCGTACAACTCCCAGGATTGCCGGGAGAAGCAAAACTCCTTGTCCACCTTTGCAGATGCGGCACATAGCACCGGCAAGCACTCACCACCGCCGCCACCACCGACCCGGGTGGAGAAGACGGTGGTGGCAGCGCGTCCCCAGTCTCCAGATCCACGTGGCCCCGCGCACCGCCGCGGCACCGCCACCAGCGAGCGGCCAGCAAGCACCGGTCCCCGTCACGGCAGTGCACTGCGCCGCCAGTCCAACTCCAGCACCGACTCACAGCTCCGCAGCGGTGGAGCCCTACGCAAGAGCTCCACCACCGCACGTCCCGCATCCGCTCGCAAGAAGGCGCCCGCTCTGAGCACCTCACTGCTCTCCACCGGGGCAACGAGCAACACACCGCTCCCCGTGCAACGTCTTGGCAGTGTGTTTGGCAGCGACACTGGCGCCCCGCCATCATCGCGGCGCCGAATGGCTACGCCGCTGCGCCAGGCGAGCAGCCGCACTCCCATCACTGGTGGCTCCGGGCGTAAGGGCTCCGCCTCTATCGTCGCTGGCGATCACGGGCGTCGCAAGTCGAGCACCACTCGGCGGCTCTCCACCTCCTCTACTGCACGGTGCCAGTCAGGCTCGGGCACCAACCTAATCCAGCTCAACCGCGCACCCTCGGCACTCGACCAGGCGCTGCAGGTGAGCCACCACCGCTCCGTGCTGGCGGGATACAGTGTGTCACCGACGCGCTCCGGAGCAGCCAGCATGCGGTCCGCCACCTCGCAGCGGACGCGCCCGCAGATCAGCTACAATGCGAAGGACGACACATCGACCATCAAAGGAACCACCACCACCGTCGTCATGCGCACGAAGCCTATGGGCTCCTATTACGGTGAGCCCTCCGTCACCATTCCACGTTCTGAGATGGTCATCTCCACACCCGATGATCAGCCCTTCGCCACGGAGAGGTTCACGACGACATACCACCCCAATCGTCTCGTACGGTCCTCGCGTTCACTGGAGGCCCGAGACGGCAGCGATTTTACCCGCCAACAGAGCAATGACGAGGAGGCGGCGTAGCGCGAATGTGCCACTGCGTGCGTGCGTGCGTGCGTGTGTGAAGAAGGGGAAGGGGGGGGGACACTTGATACCGATGATGGCACAAGCAGAAGAGGTGAGGAGGAGGTACGTAGGGCTGCGTGCCACCGACTCCTTACTGGCCCACCACCTTTTTCGTTTTCTTGAAATGTATGTAATCACGCAAATGAAAAAAGACATAATGCCTCACGACGGATGCCACTAACCACCGTCCAACCCCCAGCGCACTATCAAGAGCGGAGGACGAGGAAGAGAGGTGGAACGTGGGCGGTGTGTGTGTGTATGAGGGGGGTCAAAAGAACGAAGCAAACAACGAACATAGAGTATGAAGGTCCAGTTCTACGTTTCCTTCTCACCCCAATTGCTCTCTGCTTTCTTCTCTCAGGAACACATTCACACTCTGCACACAGATGCACTATGTTTGCTCTGTAGAAGGCGCCTCACTGCCTGCAAGGCAGAAGCCATATTCAAAGAAGCCGTCAATGTGTTTCATTGATTTCGGACTTTTTGGCCTGCCTGTGTATCTTGCCCGTGCCTGTGCGCGTGCGTGTGCCTGCGCTTGAGGATGATGAATGCATGAACATAAAGTATATTCTCCTTTTGAGTGCCAGGGATTCTATTTTTGTATACGCTCTCTCCCTCTTCACGCAATCGTCCCAGCCACGGTGCCAGCGAGAGTAGCACGTCCTACCACCGCCCCCTCCCCGTAGAGGTTAGAAAAAATAAAACAAAACTATGTTGCGAGTACTACATCGATAGTTTCAACACTGTCCTCTTCTCTCTGTCTGCCCTCCTCCTACCACACCAATCGCGACTCCTATATATATATATATATATATATATATATATATATATAGTCTCTTTAAACCATAACGAACAGGGGGATTTCGTAGGATTGTTTCTCCAGGGGACTTTGCATAGGGTAGCTTGTTGTACTGACCTCCATATTTGAGAGTGTTTTGCTGTGCTTCTTACAAAAAAAAAATAAACGAAGGTTGTACAACACCCTGCATCGAATTCTGCGTTGAGAGCACATACACTTTCCCAGCACAGCGAGAAGCGCCACCATATCTTCTGTTTTTCTGGTTTTCGTGGCCGTTATCATTATTTACGTTTTTCATTACCATATAAACAGTTCGCCCATTTTGCTACAACATACTCTAGCGGACTGCCCACATCAATACAAAAAAAGAGAAAAAACTAACAATTAAACAGGTGTTGACACACACACACACACCACAAAGACACTGTCTGTGTGCGTTTGTGTGAGGAGAAAGAAAGAGAAGTGAAACCGCGCGCATAGCAGCACACTACCAGAGACGTATCGAATCCACACCGCCTTGGCTTGAGTGAGTGCAGTTGCAGGGAGGGTGACGGAAGAGCGACATCGACAGCAGAGAAGGGAAAAAAGAGAGAGTAATATAAGTGCAACGCTGCACCACAGAACTTGGCGTAGCAAGCTGCCTTCCCTTCGTCTGCCTAATATAGTCTGCAAAGGCACCAGTAGTCGGACAGAGAGAGAAAAACAAATGGCACTTCCAGCGGGCAAACCACTCAAAGGAGCGAGTCACCATCCTGCTGCGGTGAGTGATTTCATCTTAGTAGACCCTGAATACCTGGTCTTTCCACCACCGTACAACGGGCGCTGCATTCAAAACACGATCAGCATCAGCAATACATCCTCGCATGCCTGCGTGTACAAGCTGCGCAGCCACAACCCAACACGATACATCGCCAAACCTAACATGGCAGTGCTGGCTCCCAAGTCCGCCACTCGTATTCGCGTCACTCTCCCCGACACGGCGAGCAGTGGGGATGTCATCACAACGCCTTCGCAGGATCGATTCCGCATCTCTGTAAAATTCCTACGCAGCACACCAACCTCCACTGAGAGCCCTCGAAGCTTGTGGGACAAGGCTGGCGGCCCGATTGAGCACGAGAAGGATCTTGTCGCTTATTTTGAATCCGATCGTGAGGTCCCAGCTGGGGGCATGGTGGTATCTCTCCCCTCTCACTATATCCCGACCTCACCATCAAAGTCTATGCCAGTGTCCTCCACTGCCGCCTTGGAGGGTGGGGCACCCGCTGGTGTGCATAATGGGGACGTGACTGACGGTGATGGTGATGGCGCCCGACGCTCACTGGCTGGCGACATGTACGGCGCTATCTCTAGAAACCCCGTCAAGAGCCGCCTCGCAACGTTGTGCGCGCGGTTGCGAAGCCGGCGGATAGCGCTGCAGAGGTGGAGCCGATGGATAATGCGCATCGTTGGGGTTGCGATGCTAGTGGCATATATCATAGGTGCCGCCGCTCGTCTTTACGCGGAGGAGGCCAAGCATCCGGAAGGCTCCACGGCATCCGTTACTGCGTAGTGCATGCAGCGAACACCGACAACTTTGACCGCCCTTCCCCCCCTCCCTCCCCCTCTCCATCTCTCTCTGTGTGTGTGCGTGTGACTGCACGAAACGTAGATACAGCTCCGACTTGGGGGGTTTCTTGAGAGTTAAGATATGCCCTTTCAGCTTCACAAAGCAAAGTCGAAAAAAAAGAAAAGAACAGAGCGATAGTATTCACCTCCCTCGAAAAAAGAATGTACGCAACTGCACTCATCCGCGTGTGCAGCGTACCAGCTTAGAGTGATGCGAATATATGTGTATATCTATACATACAGATCGAGTGACCACCAACTATGAACTACTTACGCTGCATCTCCCCACGCTTGCGATTTAGGCTTTGGATTCTTAGGTGTGTGTGTGTGCTGTTCCCGCTCAGGAAGGTGTGCGGTTCCCTCTTTCCCTCTTGTGGAATGCTTATCGTCCAATCTTCCACCCCGGGGCTGCGCGCTGATCACCCACAAGTATATATATATAGGTCGCAACTGAAAAGCACTGCATCCTTGCACACCTGCATATATATAGAGAGACAGAGCAGAGTACGCTATGGAGTATCACTGTGCGATCGTCTGTGATCCTGTTGCAGAGCCCGGGGCACTGCTCAGTCGCCTTTTGGACACTCCTATCAATCCGAAGGAGCTTCGTCAGCTACGCCGACAGTCACTACTCGACATCCGCAACAGCGAGCCGGCAAGGTCGTCGGGAGCTACATACGCACCACGAGTGTCGATTCCTGTTTATGGCGACGCATCTGCATCATGCTGCCTCTCTATGCCGAACCCGTCCATGCCTGCTGTCGACATCACCATCCGGTTCACGGTGATGATGCATCCAGAGGAGCTGGCCATACGAGCCCAACCGACCTCCCCCGCCGTCGAGCAGGCCGCTGCATCTGCACTGCACCCACTGCACGCCATCGTCGTCGCCTTCACACCGTTTTCGCTGCGCAGCTTCCCGAAGGTGCGGGTGGAGTGGTCTCATTTCGTCACGCTCTACCGCCACCGCAGTGGCGGGGCACAGCGGTATGGTGGTGGCACCGGCGATCACCTCACCGCCGCCGCTGCCGTCCAGCTGCCCTCCGCCTCCGCGCAGTCTCCAGTCGCGTCATCCGCCACCTCACAGTCGTTTCGCAAGACGTACTCTATGCCGCTGCAGTCATACCCGTCGGTGCTCATGGACTCCAACACTCCGCTCTCTCAGGGCGCCGCGGCGTCCTTCCACTCGGCTGGGGGACTCAGCGGCAACCACCAAGGTGGGAGCGCGGCGGCTGGCCACCCGCTCACGGCGGTGATCATGGTCGCCACGCGCTACGAGCTCATGCGTGAGGCAATTGAGGCAGTGCCGTCAGTACACGAGCCCTCGATGACAGAGATCGCTGCGGCCGCCGCGGCGATGGAGGCGAAGGGGTATGTGGAGGTTGGCACCGACTGGGACGACACCGTCGACACACTGCGTCTGCTTATCGCCCGCGCCTGCGTCGGGGAGTTGGCGGAGGCCCCGACAGTGGATTACAGTACGATTCAGGCGATCCATCACGCGTCTGTGTCACAAGCCTTTGCCGACCTCTACGGCTACCCGGATTCAGAGCCGCAGAGCTGCAGTAGCAGCACCAGTGATGACGAGGATGGCAGGAGCGCCGCTGCGGCGTCCCTCTTCGCCGCCGCTCTCACAGACGCTGAAGTGGATGAGCGTCGCGACGGCGCCTCGCGCCAGCGGACTACTGACAAAGAGACACAAGCGCATGAGGTGGCGGAGAAGGGGGTGGTGGCCGAGCATGACGATTGGAAGAGCCAGTGGACGTGGCGCTGGTCGCGTGATGGACAGCGCACCTACTATGTCCACCGCCGCACCCGCCGCTCACAATACGAGCGGCCTGCGGACTATGATGGCAAAGCAGTACCAGAGCGAACGAGCCAGAGCAACGGCGACCAAAGTGACAAAGACGGTGCGCAGCTGCTCGTTGAGGCACTGGGGAACACGCTGGCCGAGCCGGAGCTGGCGCGTGCGAGTGAATTGGTAAGATCGCTGATGATGCAGCTGGCGCAGGCGCAGGGACACCGCGCAGAGGTTCGTCGGTTATTGGACGAGGAGCTGAGGCACGCACGCTCCGGGGTGCGTGAGGCGGAGGCACGACTAGAGAGCCTGCGTAAGACAGAGGCGGCGCTGGACCGGAGCCTCCGCGCCGAAGAGACCTCTACGGAGGACTGTGTCATCACCACGAATGAGTGCAGCACCTCCACGTACACCCACGCCGCCAGCCACTCCGGTGCCCACCGTGGGCTTGAATACAGGCGGCAGTTTGCTCTCGCGACGCAGCGGGTGGGACGACTGTGGAATCGCAGCACCGCGCTGGATGAAATGGCGACCCAAGCCCTGAAGGAGGCGCGTGAGCAGAGACAGAGGGCGCAGCTACTCGCGCAGAGTGTGCAGACCTTGCTACCGCTGGTGGAGCACAAGAGGTAATGCCGTGCAGACAGGCGTGTTGGCTCGGAGAGGGGCACTGCCGTGCCATTAATTGAGAGTGCTTGTACGGTAGCGCATATATACATATATATACAGACAAACAACTATGCTGTTAGGCGCAGTGACCTCTGGTCGATATGAATTTAGTTCTATTCTCTTTCGTAACATGAGGTAACGCATATGATACATGACACAGACACACTCTCTCACTCCAGACTCATCACCCTCATTGTTGCTCTTACGCATGCACACACACACATATATATATACATATAGTAGCTGAGGTGAATTTCTGGAGGAAACCCAGCACCGCACTGCGCAGCTGAGACACACATTTCTGCGTGTCCGCGTGCTGCTGGCGTCATTTTGGTTTCCACCGCAGTGTTTGCCTCATTAGTTGTTCTCTCTTCTTTGTTTTACCTCCCCTTTGTGGTGCGCTGGGGGCAATGAAGACACGCAACGTGACAATTGACGCGCTGGAGGAGCAGCCCGAAAGCAGCGGCGAGAACTCCTCGTACGCCTCCTCCCGCGATGAGCAACTGGGCGTGCACGACGACGCCACCGCCGTCGCGACGTCCGTTCCTGTTGCGGCATGCAGCGTTGCCGTGCCAGCCGCACCTGCACTGGTGGCGAATGCCAACACACCTAGCAGCCAGTACGAGGCTACTATTTGTAGGCAGCTGTGGGATCTTGTGGAGACCTGCCAAAGCACTTGGGCACGCTCCTTCGACCACAAGCGCATTGCGCTGCGTGGGTTCCTATTTGAACAGAGCGTGGCGGTGGTGGTGACCTGCATTATGCTGATCATCTCATGTATCCTGTATCCAGTAACGCAAACGATTGTTTGCACGACGTTCTTCTTTGTGGTCTATGCGTGCTGCGCTGTGCTGCAGAGCTATCTCTTCTGGGCTCGCGTGACGGAGGGCCGCTACCACGCAGTGAACGTTATGACGGAGGTCATTAACCGCTGGTCCACGCGCATCGCTGAGATGCCCACGTGGAACAGCCAAACCCCACAGGAGAGAAGGCGCGTCTTCTTAGAGTGCTTTGCTCACTTGCCCGCGAAGGCATTCCGCATGGTGGCGGTGGTGGACGAGCGCACGTACAGACTGAAGCACATTCAGAAGAGTCTCATGGTAAAGCGCTGCAAGCGTCTTGACGAGGCCACCCTGCGAGTGCGGCGGTATATGGAGCCGACTAACATCTGCAAGCTGGTGGATGTAATGCACATCACTGTCGAGAGGGACGCCATTGCGCTGAAGCCGCTGACCGACAAGGCACGCCCACCCCGACTGCCCAACCTACTGATTGCGCGAACAAAGTTCGTGGAGCAGGAGGAGACAACGGACGAGAGCGACGGTGAGCGGGAGTCTCGGACGGAGCTGGGTGGCGGGAATGCCATCTCCGTCTCACAGCATATGGAGTTCTTCGTCCACCGCACCTTCCTCCTTCTATGGATCAGCGGGATGGTGCTTACCATCGGCGCTGGGCTGCTGTTCCGCATATTCAAGGGAGTTCCGCTCGGCGAGGGTGTGTTCCTCGAGCCCTGTGTCGCGCTGCTTGGCCTGCTCCCCGTCAATGCCATTGTTCTGCACCGCATTCTGCTTCTCTACGCTAACGTCTATCTCGACAAGCTCTTCCACTTCGTTGTGGCGAAGCGCACTCATACTTTTGATGACCGGCTTCCTCGGTTCCCATTTCTGTCCACACTAACCATGGCTGCACGAGTGCTCCTGCGCCGGCAGCCTTCCAACAACAGCCGCAACCCACTGGTGTTGTCCACCTCGCTCGTCGACAGCTTTGGGATGGCCACTGTCATTGCCATGCTGGACAAGACCGGCATCGTCACAGATATGGTACTGCTCCCCGTCCGCGTGCTGCTGTTGCGCGCCAACGCGCGTGGCAACATCGAGAGCACCTCCAGCGAGGAGGATGAGGCCTTTGTAGTGGGGGGTCTCACAGAGGCAAAGGAGAAGGACGCGAGGGAGCGACAGCGCGACATGCGCAAGCAGATCAAGCGCAAGAAGTTCCAGGCGGAGCGTTTTGTGGAGTTGTTGCTCGATCCTAGCGCGCGCGAGCAGCTCGCCGTCGATTTTGCGGACAAGAAGCAGCTGACACGGCATCAGACCCACCTCAACCCCCTGTGCCTCTGCATCCTCTTGCACGCCACGACCGCCGAGCCCGCGAACTTGGAGACGTGGACGGAACCATTTCGCTTCTGTGACCACACATCGCGTTGGTCACGCGCTCTCCACTGGATTCCGAGGGCGTGCAGCTTCAGCGACAGCGTTGGCACTGGCTACCTTGTCCTTGCACGTATTCTTTTGATCGACACGAAAATGCAGAGCGGCCACCGAAACTCTTCGGCTGAGCTGGCGTGTGCGCTGCTGGTGGAGGCCAGTGATGGTAGCCTTCACGTCTTCACGCTAGGAACTCCTTTTATGGTGACCGAGCACTGCAACTCGCACTGGGCAGGCACCTCGGTGGAGCAGCTACAGCCAGAGGAGAAGGCGGAGATTGTGTTCATGGGGAAGCATCAGTGGGAGGAGGGGATGTGCTTCGAGACGGTGGCACTCTCCCATCGCGTGCTGCCGGAGCGCTACAGGGGCTATGTGGCTGCACTGCGACGAAACCGAGAAGGCGACGACGGCGGCGGCGCGAGCAGCAGCGGCAGTGGCAGCGGTGCACAGTTCGCAGAGTTCTTCTTCAGAGATGGCGAGGACGTGACTAGCACGACGGCGCGGTCACGATGGAAACACCGTGGGCGTTCATCTGCTCCTGGCCCTTCTGCTGCTGCTGCGTCGAGGGCTTCGGTCTCGGGCAGCACACGCGGCGGTGATCCGCTGCTGCGTGATGTCGTCGCGGCCTCAGTGGCCAGCGCCGGGGCGGTGAGCCGGGGTGACAGCAGCAGGTTTAACGATGATGACGATCACGGCAATGACGATGACCGCAGTGATGGCTCTTCCTCACTGCCTTCACTAAAAGCAGGGTCCGCACCTTGCTCACCACGGGGCTCCTTCACCGGCAGTGCTGCAATAGCTGCACCACAGCGACCCCGCGGACTGCGCCGGCGTGTCTCCTTTGACGATGTTCCATCCGAGCGGGGGAATGGCTCCTTTGCCGAGGACGACATCCTCACGACCAGGACCTTTATCAAGCTAATGGTCACCACCGGCCACACGTTCCTCGGCCTTGCTGGTGTGCGTGATTCAGTGCGTCCTGACGTGCAGACCGCGATGTCAATGTTGGATGGCGCGGGAGTTCGCTGCATGTTCTTTTGCCCAGATAATGAGCGACAGACGAAGAGCTTCGGCAGTCGTGTCGGACTGGAAACGGACTGGAACTGCTGCATCTCACTCAAGGAGGATGCGGTGGCACTCGATCCGCACAGCATCCGGGCACAGCTGCCCTTTGGCATCAAATCGATCCGCAAGCACATTCTTCATGTCGATCCTATCCCGCTTCAGGTGAACCTCTTTTCGCACGCCCAGGGCGTCTCTACGCGTGCCATGCTCTCGATCCTGCAGGACAACCACGAGGTCGTGGTGGCGGTCGGGTCCGCTTTCAACCACAGCAACGTGCGTAGTTTTGTCCAGGCTGACCTCGCATTGGCCGTCCTCCCCACGCGTCGCGGCGTCAACGCTGACAAGGACGGGCTGCTTGGACACGGCCGCATTGTCGAGCCGTCCGACTTCGCTGCCTCTGGCAGCGTCAATCGTGATCTACCGCTATACCGCAACGTTGCCGAGCTCATCGCGAGTAGCTGTGCCCTGCGTGCGCCCCCCAACACGTCCATCTTGCCAGTGGTCGCGACGATGGTGAGACAGGCGCGGCTGCGGCTCAGTGGGATCGGCAACTGCGTCGAGTTCATCATGCACGCCAACTTCTTCCTTGTAGCCCTCAACACCATCGCCCTCATGACGAGTGCCCCGCTGCTACTGAACCCGACCATGACCGTCATCGAGCTCAATGTCATTATCCCCGTCTTGTCGCTGTCGTGCACGTACACGGCGTACGCCGGCATCGATTCCATGCAGACAATGCCGTCCCGGCACAACTTCTTTGTCCGCCTCTCCATCTTCAAGCACAGCGCACTCGTGTGGTGTCTGCGCTACTTGCCGTCCCTCGTCACGCTGCTGGCGCTCGGCATAACGGCGGCGCAGCACACGTGCGTAGTGGGACTGTTGGAGCTGCGGGACAAGACGACCAACCAGTGCATGAGCGCTGCGCAGGGATACACAGCGCTGACATTCAACTACTGGCTGATGGTGCACTGCTGGACGCACATGAGCCGCCATCATCCCATCACTTGGTCCTTCTCCATCCGCCTCGGTCACGGCCGGCGAGCAACGTTTCTCTTTCGGTCTGCGCGGTGGATTCTGGTGAGCGCGGCGGCGACGCTGCTGAGTATTCTGCTGACGTTGGCTGAGACGCCGGTGAGCGCGCTGCCAGACGCATTCTTTCCCTCCGTTGCACACTTCACGATGGCGCTGGTATTTCCGGTGGTGCTCCTGCTCTTCGACGTACCCATCAAGCGGTGGCGCGAGAAACGGTTCAGCAACATGCAGAAGTTCCGCAAACTGATGTTCGGTACCCGTCTCGGGATGCACTCGCCGCGCGGTGATTACGAGCCCGAGGGAGCGACCTTCAACAACCCGCAAGGCGACTTCGCGGCGACCGCGACGACGACAGGTGCGGCTGCAGATGTGGTCTCCACGACCAATGAGAGCGGCGCTGTGGGCGAGCGCGTGGGTGTGGCCAAGCGGATAAGCGAGTGGTTTTTCAGGTACACCACAATGCGTGGGGGCCAGTCGGATTTGAATTGTGTCTGCTGCGATCACTTTGGCGGCAACTATGCGTCATATCACGTGACAGCAAACATCTAGGTAGCCCTGGAGTTCGCACTTTGTGAGATTGGCATGCGCATCCAAGTGCGTGTGCGCATGGAGACACTTTGAATGTGCAGGAAGAGGGGAGGCACACACACACACACACACACGCACACTTGCGCGTGACAATTTCAGCATACTGATCAATGAGAGTTGCATAGGGATCACACTTCTTTCTCTCCCTTCTTCACCACACCTCTCAGCCGTTGTGTACTGTCAGTTGGAGAGATCCCATGTAGGGAGAGGTGGGGGGGGGGGCTGTGTGGTAAGTGTTCCTCTTGCACAGGCATTCACACTTCCTCATAAGCGTCACACATACACTTACTTGCTATAACCATTCCGAGGGGTTGAGGGGGGGGATTCATAGTTTCATCTCTGCCCCACTTCTCTGAGCGCTTCTGTGTACATATTGCCCTTGCTGACCCTGACCGTCTCTGTTGTCTCTCTTTCTGTTCCTTTTTTATATCCTTTCTCTCACCATCTCTAGACGCTGACAGCCCGCACGCTTTGCTGCACACGTATATATATTATATATATATATATATATATGTCGCTGCTTCAGTGCACACCCAGCCTTTTGCTCTGCGTAGATTTCCATTGCTATTAGTATTACTACTGATTAATCTGTTAGCTCTCTGCTGCTTGAGGGATGGCAACCATCATCGCCATTCCTGAGCTCCTCCTCTCCATCCCTGCTCCTCAGATAGATGCGCAGTACATCGCTGGTGGCAAGTTGACGCTGCCAGTTAGCCAGTCCGATGCCCTCTGCCGTGCTTACAAGGATCAGGTGCAAACTTACTTGAGGTCAAGTCCGCATTCTCTGACCGATGATATTATTCCAGCGGTGGAGTTGGCACTGCGCCTGTTCAATGCGGAGAACTTCAGCGGTGAACTGGTGCCCGCCGAGCGAGCGCAGTTTGCAAAGCTGTACACGCGCTTTGGCGCGGGCGGTCTGCTTCACAGCGTCTCCGCGAAGGATCACTCGCGTCAGGATGCGGAGGAGCAGGCGGAGGTTCAGTCCGCGGCCGCCGAGACGGAGCTGCGCGACGCATACCTGCGCCGCCTGCTCACTAGCGACGGGGAGATGGCCGCGCCGTGCGTGCGGCTGAGCGGCCTGCTGCTGTGTCTCGTCGCCATCGCGTCGGCAACGGAGGAATGCGCCGGGGCTGGTGGGGCAGCGAGAGGCGAGAGGACGGCTGGGGGTGGACCGGATGCCTTCCCAGTGATCCCACACGACAACATTTGGCGTCTGCGAGTGCACTTCCGGCACCAGCTCAGTTTGGTTCACCGTGCACACACGGTGTTCCTGCAGGTGGCCGACAGCATCGACGCGCTTCTGTCCCGGCCCAGCGAGGAGATCAGTGTCCACGACCTGATCGAGGTGGGCCACGCGCAGAACTATTACCACCAGCGCGACATGGGTGCCGAGACCTTTCGCCGGGCTCTGGCACTGAGCGGGTTGGAGTTGGAGGAGTCCGCAATGCTTGGCGTCCGCACACGCTGGCAGAAGCACCAGCTCGTGCAGCGCATCCTGAACGCCAAGAGCACCAGGCCACCACCGCCGGAGTCGGAGGTCGGTGAGCAGCCAACGCTGGTGATGTCGGAGAAGCAGGGACATGACCTCTTAGACAGACCGAGGGAAATGCCCGATGCGGCACCGCTCGAGACGACGCCCCTACACCCGGACGACAAGGCCATCATCCTGGCGCTTTGCAGCGACATCCAGAACAACAATCCCTATCACGGCCTCACACGCCACCACATGCTCACGTACGTTGAGCGTATCTTCACTGATCCGGCGCCGGCCCCCTTCATGATCACTTGTCAGACCCTCCTCATCCGCGCACGTCTGGAAATGCGGCGCAACAGAGTGCAGGAGCGTGCCTTCATGCAGCTGACGGAGCTCGTGGACCAGCACTCCGCGCGCCGAGACCCCACTCACGAAACTTTTAGTCGGACCGACAGCACGTATTTCTACGTTGTGGCATACCCCTCCGTGTGGGCCCTGAAGCGGGAGTACGGTGACATGTGCTTCGAGGAGAATCTCTTTAAGACGGCACTCGACATGTATGAGCAGGTGCTGGACTGGGAGAAGATCATCGAGTGCTGCAAGAAGCTCGATAAGCGCCGCAGGGCGGAGTCACTGGCGCGTGATTTGCTCGAGAGAGACCCAGACAACCCACTCCTCTGGGTCGCGCTCGGCGAAGCGACGCACGACGACGCCCACCTCTGGAAGGCGTGGGAGCTGTGCCAGCATCGCATGGCGGCCCCCATGCGTGCCCTCGCGCAGCTCGCGTTTGGCAGAGAGCACTACGCTAAAGTGGTAGAGTACTTCGACCTTGCCGTCGCGATCAACCCGATATTTGGTGGCGACTGGTTCACTCTGGGCTACGCGGCGCTGCGCCTACGGAATTGGGAGCGCAGCGGGGAAGCCTTCACGCGTGTCTGCCAGATCGACCCGAACGATGCGTATGCGTGGAACAACTTAGCGTCGCTGATGTTGCGCGAGAAAAAGCTGCGCCCCGCCTTTAACGCGATGAGCCAAGCGCTGCGCAATAATCGGCGCGACTGGCGGATGTGGCAGAACTACTTTCAGATTGGGTGCCAGCTGAAGGAGATCACGGAGACCACCAATGCGCTCAACATTATTCTGGACATTGGGAAGCGCAGTGTCGCACTTGACCGCCAGACGCTGGAGATGTTTGTGGACAACACGATCGCGTATCTTCGAATGGAGATCCCAGGCACCTCTGCCGATGTCGAGGAGAGCGAGGAGGTGTGTGTGGGCAACATTCGCTACAAGAGTCATGCTGTGCGTCACGCACCAACCGCTGACCTCGTCGCCGGGCTTGCAGAGGGGGATGACGACGCTGCCGCCACAGCGACAGAGGAGGTTGAGGATGGGGGCCTGGAGAGCGACTTTGCCGGACTGCAGCCCTTTGGTGCGGATGTGGAGATGCCGGAGTCATTCTTCCCTCATCGGAGCGACCCTGGCGCGGAGCAGCGGGCAGAGCTCCTGCAGGGCATACTGCGCCGCCACCGCGAGCGTGTGCGTGCCCTCTTCGCGCGTGTGCTCGACATGTTCGTGACAGACCCAGACATCTACGCCTGTGCAGCGAAGCTCTTCAATTATCTGGACGGCCCGATCGCGAGCTATAAGTACCGACTGAAGGAACTGCGTGAGTGCCAGCAGAGAGATCAGTGGGAGCGCCGGGACGCTGACTTTGTGCGGGTTGTGGAGTGCCTGGAGAGCACCGTCGCCGCCATCAGCGCCGGCTATCACTTAGCAATGACCGACCTGGAGAACCCAGCAGCCCTCGCCTCGCCCAGCCACGGCCGCGATGACGAGAGTGCTGCTGCTGCTACTACTCCTTCTGCGGCAGACCCATCCGCCACCGGCGCACTGGAGTCGCAGCCGACTGGGCTGGCGCTGCAGGAGGCTGTTGTGGACGCATTTAAGCAGACACAGAATAATATCAAGGCGGCGCTGGAGGTGTCCGAGGAGCACTTGGAGAGCACGCCGGACTACGCTCGTTTGCGTGCGCTGGCGGCGCAGGTGCGCAGTGGGCTGCAGGAGGCGAAGGCCGCGTTTATTTAATCGCCCGCGTCTGTGTGTGTGTGTGATGTTGTTCAAGCGGAACAACAGAGGGAAGATAGGAGGAGGGAGTGGGCGGCGCACTTCATTCGAGCGCTCATATATTGCGACCAAGCATGCCCAAGGTAGCGTGTTGCCTCTGGGTTCTCCTCCTCCTCCTCGAACTGCAGGCCCCTCGCCGCTCCTGCTGCCAAGCCACTACACAGACGGGGGCCTCTCTTATTAAGTTATTCAATAAGTATGTGATGATGAGTGGTGTGCAGCGAACTGCTCTCACACGTTAACATCTCTAATAGCCGGAGCTAACAGAAGCACACACGGTAGTGCCGAGCATGCCTACGCTCTCACTGTTCCCTTTCCAATCCTCGATGAGCAACGAGATGGCTGCTATTAGCTTGGGCCGCATATAGTTGCAAACTTCGTTTCATATATCTGGCACACGCTCTCTTCTTTGTCAATTATATGTGCTACTCCACGCAATGCCCTCCTCCTCCCTGCCCACCAACTGGACACGCACCATCTTATGCAATTGATTAAATGCAATTGCCCTTTACAACACTACTCGCCGCGATAGTGGAAACAACAACAACAACAACAACAACACACACGCACACACACACACACACACACACACAGAGGGAGGAAGGTGAAGCGATAAAAAAAGGGGATTTTAGTCCATTAGACCAGTATGTCCACCGCCGCCTCTGTGTCGAGTGTTCGCACCTCTGCAGGGGTAATGGTGAAGCGTAAGGTGGATGACCGCATCAAGTGCCTCATCGACGACGTAGCCCATGAGAAGCACCGTGGACTCATCCTCCTGGTCGGTGATCGGGGCCGCGATCAGGTGGTCAACCTACATCTTATGATTTCCCGGGCCAACCACAACGCCAAGGTCAATGTGCTCTGGTGCATGAAGAATGATCCCGACTTCGGCTCCACTGGCCGAAAGCAGCAGGAGCGCAGGGCACGGCTGGAGGTGAAGGGCGGGCTCGCCACCGAGAGCAGCAAGGAGGCCTTCCAAACATTCCTCACACAGACGCAAATTCGCTTTTGCAAGTACAGCGAGACGCACAAGGTCCTTGGCCAGACCTTTGGCATGGCTGTCCTGCAGGACTTTGAGGCACTGAACCCGAACACACTCGCGCGCACCATCGAGACGGTTCGCGGTGGCGGACTCGTGGTGTTTCTATTCCGCGCGATGCGATCCTTGAAGCAGCTCTACACCATTGCCATGGATGTGCACGCCCGCTACCGCACGGAGTCTCAGCGCGACATTGTGCCGCGCTTCAACGAGCGGTTCCTGCTCTCCTTAACCGACTGCGACACCGCCCTCTGCGTCGATGATGACCTGAACGTTCTGCCCATCACGAAGAAGATGAAGGAATACGGCAAGGGAGGCCAGCGCGCGGCGAGAGATGTGGAGCTGGTGCTCCAGGGTCGCCTCAAGCACGAGGCGGACCTCGCAGGGCTGAAGGAGAAGCTGCGCCCGAGCTCGGCGGTGGGCCCACTGGTGCAGTTAACCCAGACAATGGACCAGGCCAAGACGGTGCTCTCGCTCGTGCAAACCATCGCTGAGAAGACGCTGGATGCTACGTGTGTGGTGACAGCGGGCCGTGGCCGAGGTAAGTCTGCAGCACTCGGCATGGCGGCTGCTGGGGCGATTGCGCAAGGCTACAGTAACATCTTCTGTACAGCCCCTTCCCCTGAGAACTTGCAGACGTTCTTTGAGTTTGCTGCTAAGTCACTGAAGGACCTCGGCTACACGGAGCGCACAGAGTTCGAGGTGATGCAGAGCACCACGGAGGAGTTCGCCAGGTGCATTATTAGGATTAATGTGTTTCGCGAGCATCGTCAGACGATTCAGTTTATCTCCGCCACTGACAGCGCAAAGTTCGCACAGGCAGAGTTGGTCATCATTGATGAGGCCGCTGCCCTCCCGTTATCGCTCGTGAAGCGGATGCTGGGGCCCTACCTCGTCTTCCTCTCTTCCACGGTCTCCGGGTATGAGGGTACCGGCCGAAGCCTCTCCATGAAGCTGGTTGCCGACATGCGCAAACGAAGCAGCAATAGCCGCGGCGCTGGTGGGCCGGATAGCCGGCTCCTGAAGGAGATCAGCATGGTCGACCCAATCCGCTATGGTCCCAACGACCCGGTCGAGCAGTGGCTGAACAAGCTCCTCTGCCTGGACGCCACCGCCACCGCGGTTCCGCTCCGCAGCTCTCCACATCCTAGCACCTGCGAGCTGTACTACACAAACCGCGACGCACTCTTCTCCTACCACCCACTCGCCGAGGAGCTTCTGCAGCGCGTGCAATCGCTGCTGGTGGCCGCGCACTACAAGAACCAGCCCAATGACCTCCAACTGCTCTCCGATGCTCCAGGGCACCACCTCTTCCTCTTGTGCGCCGGCACGATTGACAGCTCCAGCGCTCAGGAGGGGGTCCCTGACGTGTACTGTGTGGTGCACGCCTGCGAGGAGGGGCAGATCCGGTCGGAATCCATCCGGAGCAATCTCAGTCGCGGACTGCGCCCGTCTGGCGACCTGATCCCGTACACACTCTCGCAGTATTACCTGGAGGAGGGCTTTGCCAAGCTGGCAGGCATGCGGATTGTTCGCATCGCCACCAACCCCGAGTTGCAGCACGCCGGCTATGGCTCGCGCGCACTGGATCTGCTGCAGAGGTATTACTCCGGGTCCATCTCGCTCTCCCCGGCTGCACAGAAGGCCAGCAGCGGGGAGGAGGCGACGACTGAGGACGCTGGCGAGGCGATGGAGAGCAGTGGTGTGCTCGCGCCGCGCAGTCGGCTGCCAAATTTGCTCACGCCGGTGTTTGAGCGTCCCTATGAGAGCGTTGACTATTTGGGTGTTAGTTACGGACTCACCACTGAGCTCTTCAATTTCTGGAAGCGCGCGGGCTTTGAGACACTCTACGTTCGGCAGGCCACGAATGAGCTGACTGGTGAGCATAGTTGTGTGATGGTGCGGCCCATCGGGTTTGACGTAGGCAGTCTCCGGCGCGAGTTCCGCCACCGCTTCATGCAGCTGCTCTCTATGCCCTTTCGTGGCTTGCCCGCCGAGCTCGCGCTCAGCGTACTCAGCGACGTGGACGTGCATGACTCACAAAAGCTGACCGAAGTGACTGACTTTGCAGACGTGCAGCAGGGCATCGTGACGGTGGATGGTGTGAGGCAGGCCTCTTTCGCGGACGTCTCCAGCCGCTTCACCGCGGGTGATCTGAAGCGGCTCCGCCTCAGCGCGACCAGTTTTGTGGACAGCGGGAACACATTGGACCTTGTGCCGCTCGCTGCACGATTCTACTTTGAGGGCCGTTTCCTCCGCAAGCCTGACGGCACAGACGGCGTAGTGCTCTCGCACGCACAGGCTGCGGTGCTCCTGGCGGTGGGATTGCAGTGCGCCACATTTGAGGATCTCGCGCAGCAGACCGCGTTCGCTGGGGTGCCTCTCCAGCAGCTGCGGGCATTTTTCCAGAAGGCTATGGTGCGTGTGGTGGACCACATCACGGATTTGGAGAAGATGACGTCCGTGCCGCAGAGGGCGAAGCGCGACCGTGATGATGCGGCTGGAGTAGGAGCGGATGCGGAGGAAGAGGAACAGGTGCAGGAGCGGTATGATGCGGATGGCAAGCTGATTGGGCTTTCCGTGGCAAAGACGATGAAGAAGCGCGTAGAGGCGGATACCACTCTTCTGCGCGACGCGTCCAAGGCAGTTCAGGGTGGATATGACAAGGGCGTGCACAAGGACCTCCAGAACGTATTTTACAAGCCAAAGAAGAAGTCACGCCGTGACTGAGTGCACGCATAGAGGAAAGAGAGAGACGGAAATGGGGGGGGGGGGGGCGAAACACTGCGAATAAACTCTTAAAAAAAAGAAATAACACACCGATGGAGAAAGATGAGAGTGGATTTAATGGTCGTCTGTAGCCCCTCGCCCCGCCCCCCGCCTCTTTCTCATCCAATTCCTCCAATGCCAGCACACTCACTACCAAGTGAGGGAAGCAAATGATAGTAACTAAGAAGAGACACTCGTCATCGCGGTGTTCGGACGAGAATAATAAACAGGAGTTTATGACCGACTAAATGATAAAGGGGCGCTTTACGGATGGGGTGGCTTGCACGTACGTCCCCCTTTTTCCTTTGTTGTTTTGCTCAACCTGCAAGCCCAGCGGTTTCAGTATTGGCTCGCGCCTTCAGTACTACAAGTTTAAAAGAGAATACACACACACACACACACACGTCCACATACGGCATGCGTTTCTTTTATGAAGGCCATTCAAACTATCACTTCCTGAGTAATTCCACCATGGCGATCTTTTATAGCAGTGTATTGATTTAGATATCCAATGGGCTTTCACTGCCTTTATGGTCTCTTCCTCCTTTTTGTCCCTTTTTAGGTTTCCCCTACGCTCACTTACCGCCGCACGATAGAAGTGAACAAGTAAACGCCACCAAAAAAACGAAAATAGATAACAATAACAGGAAGGGAGGCTCAGCGGCACTAGAGTGGGAGATTGCGCGTCATTGGCCGTCACATAGTCGTGCGCCCCCCATTTTCCCTCATTCCTTTCGATTCAATCATAGTGTAAATCAGAAACTCAGTCCCCCTACGCAACATCAGCGTGGCGAGTCCAGTATCTTAGTTTGATTCCTTTCTTTTCCATTCACTGTCTTATCCCATTTTTAACACACACACACACACACACACACATACATCTTTGTTACTATCGTTCTGCTTGTAATAGTAGTAAGTGCTGAAGAAAAGATAAGGGAAAGAAGGGAATCGTACAACACAGTAAAAGAAAAGGAAATACCTAATCATGTCGGAGTTCGCTATGTCCTTTCTGTTTATCAACTGCGGTGTTGAGATGCTTTTTGTGCTCAGCACCCGCATCGCCGCACAGAATGTGAACGCAGACAAGGCCAACAGCATCATGCGTGACATGGTCACGAACATGTTCAGCCCCGCTCTCATGGACGAGCTTTTCCGCCCGCAGAACATCTACACGACTACGGCACTCCGCCAGGTCTTTTCCAGTCTCTCTGATACTTCCATCATGCGACTGACTGAGAACTCCATGAAGAAGCTATTTGACCTCATGGTGATGGGAATCAAGCAGCAGGCCATGACCCTCCAGCACCCCATAGAGGTGCTCGATTGGACGTACAACCACCTCGACAACCTCAAGGCATTGGTGCCGCCCGAGATGGCACCGAACCTCAACGCCGTCGCCGAGCGTGTTCAGGTCCTCGCGCGTGGTCTTAGCGTCGGTGATCTCGCGGAGGTGCGGCGCGTGCTGCTCAACTTCACACTGCGCTATCGAGTGAAGGTTTCCGTGTTTCTAGAAAACGGCTCGCAGAATAGGGAGGGATCCTTCCATATGCCCGCTGACAGTTACATCCCACCCACCCCGACAAACGAGGCCCCGGGCGTGATTCGGTACTATAACGAGGGCGGTGTGGTGGATCAATCACAGTTCCCGCACAAGTATTCGCGACTCAGCTTGCCGCCGCACGTCCAGCGGGGAAGCTGGCAGCCCCAGCACCCCTCCCTGCGTGTTTCCAAGGCCGGTATGAACCTCTATGCCGCCACCGCCAGTACCATCGGAACCTCCGCTGACGCTCTGGCTTGCCAGTCGAGAGAGTTACCAAAACCATCGGCGCAGTCGAGGGCAGCGGTGGCGGCAATGTCGGATCAGCAGACACGTGCCTTAGATGGTGAGATGAGGTACCTCTCTCAGCTCGCTGGCCAGCGCCCCTCCGATGCGATGCCAGGGGGGAGAATTTACCTCGACCTCTTCGGCAACGATGACTTTGGGGATGATACTGGCGCCACTGTGAGCACGGCCCCAGCTCAGCCTGCACCAGCGATGCAGGCGAGCCCGGTCCCGACTTCTGTTCCGTCTCCTCCGGTCCAGCAATTACCACCAGCGCCGGCCGCCCCCGCGGAGCCGATCAGCGAGGGTGAGAAGGTGCGGGTCTGTCACACAGATGCTGCGGGGGTGAAGGAGGGGAACCGGAAGCTCCTCGGGATTATTCATGGACTCGCTGGTGACCATCAATTGACCAGCAGTGGCGGTGGCGATGACCTCCTTGATATTATGGATGAGAACTAACATGGTCGATAGAGGGGGACGGGGAGGAGTTTTCAACTTTGCCTCACTGTTCCTGTATAAATACATACACATATATATATGTGTGTATGTGCGGTTTTTTTTCTCTCTGTGTGTAGAAATATCATTGACTGGGGCAGCCGAGGCCAAGAGCAGGCGGTGGCTCACACAATCCATTGGGCGAACGGCAAGGCGATGACGTGTGGACCAACAGGTCTCAGCGTTCGCAGAGGTGTTACATGTGGTCTCTTTTTGGCTACCCTTCTAAATGCTCTGTTGCTTCTCTCATCCTCACCACCACTTCTACCACCTTGTCTCTTCCTTTTGTTTCGAATGTCTCCAAACTACCCGTACTTTATTAATTTTGTGCTCACCACCACCGTTCCGCACAGCGCCGCGTACTCTACCTTCTTTCATAGACATTAAACTGCGCGCGTTGTTGAGACACCGGCAGCGAGCAGGCTTAGCCCAAACGTCCACACTTCACTGAGCCACAGCTGATTCTTTGCCACTGTAAGGTCCCGTGGTGCCGACACCAGGGGGGCAACGAATTAAAGGGAGAGCCAGTGGAGTAGCGACGACGACGAGGAGGCAACAGCTTCATCCAGACTTCTTTTTGTATTTATATACTTGGAGGTCGTAGTTTTCAGTAGTAGTCAAGTAGCCCTTAGTACATATCTTTGTTTACCTTTGTGTGTGTGTGCGCGTTCTGTTGTTGTTTAGCGTTGCTGCTTTGTTTTGTTACATTAGCGCGTGTCCGTGCCTGTGCGAGTGAACATAGACACTCTTTTATAAAGATACAGCATTTCATAATCACTTCTCCACCTTGTGTTTCCCTCCTGTATCCCCCAACCTCTCTCCTTCGTAGTTCACTATGCTTCGCCGCGCAGCTGTTGGCGCCTCCGCCGCTGCTAGCGCAGCTTTAGTGGCGGTGCGCGAATACCGCATCATTCCCCATCTCAACAATGAGATTGAGGAGCTTCGCGAAACCCAGGAGCGCGGCCGCTGGTATATTTCCCACCGCAACTGTCTGCAGCAGCCGCTAAAGAGGGCCGAGATCATGGCGGACAAGCTCAACTTGCGTGAGAAGCGCCGCAATGGCGTGCAACCCGAGAAATCGATCGCGCGGCGGCTCAGCCAGCAGTACGCAGTGGATGGCAAGATCTACGATAGCCCAACCAAGACGAAGATCATTAACATTACTGTGGTCAACTTCGATGGCCATCCCTTTCATTTCCGGACGTACCCGATGCCCGATGTGACGCTGAACACGCTCATTGATGGCTCTGGTATGTGCCACGGTCACCCACATCACTGGGGAAAGTGTAACAACCCCGATTGCGCAGACTGGAATCACGGAAACGGATGCCTGGTGAACGTAGATATTGAGACCCTCGACCGACTTCTGCCCCCTAACCGCTGGGAGTACACCTCGCTCACCGCGTGGCGCGCCATCGACCGCCCTGACATCACCTTCAACACTCGTTTCAGCTGCCAGATTCCCATCACCGAGGAACTCGACGGCTCCCTCTTCGCTCTCAAGCAGCTCTGGACGCGCGCGCTCCGCGAGTCCGTCTCCGACTGGGGCCTTGTGGACGACCTCGGCACGATTGCTGGTGCTCGTAGCAAGAAGATCGAGCCATGGGCACCCATCATTGAGGAGCCGACTAAGGCGGATTATCCCATCACCTTTGATATGCTTTGGGCTACCGGGTATGAGGACATCATGAAGTGCAAGTACTCCAACTACAAGCGCAAGGACGGATACCACACGAAGCCCACATTCTGGGCTGCGTACGTCTAAGATGTAGAGGGAGAGGCAAGGGGTGTGTGTGTGGGAAGCATGCGGATATAGTGAGTGAGAGAGACGGGAAGGGGGCATAGGAGCTCGACACACTATTAGACCCGAACATCTACGCTTATCCTGAGCGAATTAACTAGTCGTGTGTGCTTTCTTTTTTTCACTAGCTGAGAGGGTGTGGAGGGGGAGTAGTCACAGCCCCCCTCTTCCTCTTCCTCTTCCTTGCCCTTCTCAACCTCCTCGGTGATTGTTACTCTCGTAGGTCGTATTGGTGTTCAGTTAGAGGCGCTGGCTTGTCTCGGCATCGTTCCCGGAGGAGTGCGCCGTGGCTTGTGCGTACGTGGGTAGACTTTACATAGCTGCCGGGCAGGAAGGGGGCGTGGAGGTCAGACTCCTAACCGAGGGTTGGCATATATATATATATATATATATATATACATATGCACCTC
>JAODGE020024269.1:0-22721 GCA_027574965.2 Ecitophya simulans
GGCTGGCGACATGAGGGCGTGGGACGGGTATGAGGCCATGACGGAGTCGCTTGCGATCCCTGGGCAGCTGCTGGCGCTGGATGACTTCACAGAGGTTCCTCTCGACGCATCTGTGACGTACCCTGTCATGAACACCGAAGATAGCGACGGGAATAGCATTCCGCTGAAATTGCAGAGGGGCGATATGGCACTTGTGCTTCAGCTGAGTGATGCGGCAGCAAAGTCGGTTCATTGGGTGCTCGGGGATTCTGAGAATGATCTGCTGAGTGCACATCCGCTGCCGGTCAAGAATTTGGAAAATATGACGGCGCGGGTGAGGTTCAGCTATGACGTAAGAGACCTAACGGTCTGAGGAAGTTGTTTTCTCCCTCTATATATATGTATTTCGGAGATGGCCCCGCTCTACCTCCTTGCTTCCTTCCCCCCCCGTTCTGCCTGGCCGTCGTTTGTCTGCGTGCATATCGCACCGTATGCTGTCGAGATGAACATATGTAAAACGATGCAATTGCGTTAGTGAGGGTCTGTTGTCGTGTATGAACTGCGGGATTCATTCCTGAGGGTTGCTATCTCTCTATTGTTGCGCTCTCTCTCTGTATATGCGTGTGTCTCTTTGCATGTCCAGAAGGCATGCTCAAGCACACTCCCATCCCTGGTGGCAGTGGAGCATTACGCCAATGTACTTCATTTTCAGAAAATGGCAAATAAGGTCATTATCTTCGTCGTGTGAAGATTGCAGTGCCTTTATAAAACAGTGAAGAATAGAGAGAGAAAGCACTGTGATGTCAGCGATCGACGCGGTAACACAAGATAATAATAATATGTATGTTCTGGCGATGATATACAAGGTAAGCTAGAAGGAAGCGTGCACGTCGGTGTGCGCGCCGCTCTGTCAGTCTGTACGTATGTTAATGTGTGTGTGTGTGATATTGGGGTACCCCACTCTTCGCTATCGTGCCATATACTGTCTATGGTCAACGTGAAGGTTCCTTCGTGACGAACAGGGCACCGGAGTCGTGTCTGGACCATTGCTTGCTGTCATCCTCTCTTTATATATATATATATAGTAGATAAATATCAACATATAAATACATTTACATATGCGTCTGTTTTTTTCGCGGTTCGACTTATTTTAAGGTACCTTTTTGTGCTCTTCTTTGATGTGGGACAGAACACTGCATTAGTGACGATACGAAAAAGAGAATACAGCAACCACCACAAGGTAAACCAAAAGAACGTGACACTCATGACATACAGAGAGATGCTGCATCTCCAGCTCTCTGTCTTGTATCTTTTCCCCTTTTCCGTTCTTGCTGTTTGCTCGAGCCTCTATGTGTGTACGTATGCTTGAGTGTGCTCTAACACGCTCACACAATCTCTGCGCTACAGTTGATCAAGCCACCTTGTGCACACAGAAACACAAACACAGACACGCAGACGCACACTATCTCTCTCTCTGACACATACTGTATACGTTATGGAGAAAGAGGTAAGTAATATATAAATATAAATATATATATTGGACAGTTCATGCTTAAAAAAAACCCAACTAACAATATGATATGATTTCTCTGTTCTTCTTTTTTTAAAGTATCTATTCTCAAATGAAGTATGCACTTACCTGTATGCACTCGGTGATGCTTTCCTTTTGGAGGGTGGCTTTGTACGTCCCCTGTATAGATGTAATACTCTCCCTGTTTTCCCTTCCCCCCACTCTGCGTGCGTGCGTGCGTGGGCACTGACTTGCATGAGGTGTCTGCGTGTGCTCGGTTTGTTTATCATCACTATCACAGTGCCCTCATCCTCCTCTCCTCGATTACTGCTACAGTCCATTACGTGCGCTCTCGTCTTCTTCGTCACCATTTCTTTGGTTCCTCCCCCCCCTTCCCGAACCATCGACACTGATCGTGATGATCAGAAGGCTCATCTATATAGTGACCTCAGACCCTCTCCCTCGTCCCCCCAAAGTTGCAGTCAGGACGGGGTATATACAGTATTTTATCAGCACAACAGCATAGCCCAAAGGAACCACTGAGAGCGAGAGAGTGAGAGATATGCAGGGTCGCTTTCGATTCTGATCTCGCCCCTCTCATTGACAATAAGAGAAAACACTGGATCGCTACGGTTTCTCCGAATCTCAGCAAACTAATAATTCGTTGATCATCTACTCGCCCACACTTTTTAGGAACACGTCCCCTTTAAAAAGTAAGAGAGACAATAACGAGCGCTTCAGCATGGCCTGTATTGCGTACAGTAACCCTTATGCGGGCCACTTTAGATATATAGACGGACAGATGGTGGGGGCTATCAACATAGCCTTATGTTTTATAAATCATATTCAAACATCATACGTAACATGTAAAAAAATGAGCAGACTGTAAACCGCTGCCAGCACATTAAAAAAAAAGAAAGACAGTGTGTGGTGGAGTTCTCGTAACTTCTTCACACAAAAGCATCCTTCTTTCACGTAGCGTTGCTTCTCTTTTTATATATAACACACTCCCTTCTTTGTGTTGCTGGAGAGTTGTTTTTTCGCGCGTGTGTGTGTGCTTGTGGGTATTCTATCTTAGCGCTTCGATCATTTGTTAGCCTGGCACCGCATCTGTCGGATCATCGACATCACTCTTTCTCCTTCTCCCCCCTTACTCTTACTCTCACTCTCTCACTCTATATGGTCGTACATATCGCATCTTGTTTTTGCTAAAGACACATATACACAAACACTTACAATTTCTAGCTTTTTTTTCTTACTGAACAGAGATGTCGGATGATTACGAGCGGCTGGTTTTAGGTGGTGGTGGCGATTCCCCCCCATCCACAGCCGGGCTACCTGCCTTCCTCATGGACAATGAGGATGATGTAATCGTGAAAAAGGGTGCAGGCGGAACATCCACCAACGTTGGGCTCTCGTTCTTGGATGATATTTCTCCTGCATCACTGGCCAAGAACAGCACAGGCGCGGAGGCAGTGTTAGATGCGCGTACTGGTGAGCTGGTTCGCCAATCCGCGCACACCATCTCCTCTGCGGAGGAGCTTCATATTGTGGGTGAGAGTGGGGCCCGATGGGATCTCTATCGTGTTAGAATACTGGGAAAAGGCAGCTTCGGCTGCGCGACACTGTATGAACAGCGCAGCCCCGGCGCCGCCGCCCCTCGATTGGTGGTAGTAAAGGACGTGAACATCCAGACGATGAACAACCGCGAGGAGGAGATGGCCTCCTTGCGCACGGAGGTGGATGTGCTCCGCCGCTCCGCTGGCCACCCAAACGTCGTCCGCTTTCTCGATTACTATGAGGACAGTCGTGAGGCATTGATGGCGTACATTTTGTTAGAGTACTGCGGTGGGGGAGACCTCGGCGGCAGCATTGAGAGCGCCCAGCAAGCGGGCCGCTATTTGCCAGAAGCATTTGTCATTGGCACGTTGGTGCAGGTGGTGATGGCCTTGCAGTTCCTCCACGTCACCCAACGCATCCTACATCGCGACATGAAACCTCAAAACGTGTTTCTGCTTTCCGACGATGTCACGGTACGTCTCGGTGACTTTGGGGTGGCCACGGTGCTTGGGGGCTTTGGGGAGAAGGCGAAGGCGACGTGCGGCTCACCCTTCTACATGGCGCCAGAGCTGTGCGCCGAGCGGGCCTACGACGGTGGGGCAGATGTGTGGTCCACTGGGGTTACGTTCTATGAACTGATAGCCCGCGAGAGACCATTCAATGCCACCTCACTCCCCGCCCTCACACAGCTTGTGACCAAGGGGCGCTGCGTGCCACTCGCTGACCGTCGGGAGCTTCCCTATTCGAAGGAGCTCAAGGAGCTGGTACAGTCCATGCTGACAATAGACGCCAGCGCGCGGCCAACGCTGCGTCGGATGTTGCGCAACAGCTACCTGCAAGCAAATCTGCACGCCGTCCCCGCCGCGGTGCTCAACACTCCCTTCTATCGTGATACATTTGGGGATGCCGCCGTCGACACCGCACTTCCGCGCTGTCTGCACGCCGGCACTGCCACAGCGGCGCTCTGCAAGAGCGGGGAGGCAGCGGCGGCGGAGGAGTACGAGGATGATTTTGAAGTTTGACGTGTGTACATGTGTGCATGTGTGTGTGTGTTAATATCAATGTAAGTACATATGTACCTTCCCCTCTCCTCCTCCTCCGTGGTGATGACATCATCACGACAAAAAATATAAAAAATAAATAGAAGCATCTCATGTGAAGAAAGTGAAACCATGACATCACATTCACAGACAAAAGCACGTGCACCTACACACACATACACACACACACACAGACGGACACAGACATAAGAAAACAACACGTACTGAGAGACACAACACCAACAGCAGCAGGGGGGGGGGGTCCGCAGTGAGCGTGGAGTCAACGAAGCAGCAACAGCCACCGCCACAATAAAGAACAATCACCAACGCATAAAAGGATGGAAAGAGTGGAACATCAGCAAAAGATAAGAGGGAGAGAGAACACAACAATATATGACGAAAGGAAATAAGCAGTCCGCCGAAGGACAAGCGAAAGAGGAGAGGTGTCGATCGTTAGCAACAGTACACATACACGAGTGCTGATGAGTTGAGTGAGTGAGAGGCCTTCCGCTCAATCCCTCCTCCTCCTTTCTTTTTATCCTCTCTCCTCCTTATTGGCTTGGAGGGGCAGTTGCATGTTGACAGTACGCAGACGCTTGACCAGGACTCTTGTATATAGGGGAGGGGGCAGACAATGCGGAGTGCTTTCCCCACGTGTCATGAAGTGGCGTGTGCTTGTGTGATGGTAATTGAGCGATGTGGGAAAATGAGAGCGAGAGCCAATGTGTTTTGGTCAACGCATTTTTTTTCCATTTTCTCGAGCTCCGTTAACGAGTGTGTGTGTGTACATCACTTGCGATCAGTACATCTTCCTTCTCAATGAAGTGATCAACAACAGTATTAACAACAAAGAAAGCCATTACACACACACACACACACACACACACACACACCACCTTTTCACTCTGTTCGCCCATCGTTGAGGTCATCGCCTCTGTGCATGTGTGTGTGTGTGCGCGCATCTCCGTGACACCCCCGAAAAAAAAATACTCACACAGTTTATGACTCTGCTCTCTGGAGCTCACTGAGTCATGACCACACACACACACACACACATACACTCCTTCTCCTCTCCCCTCTCTGATTTCACTCCGCGCACATATATATATATATATATATATACGAAAAAGGGAAGTAACCCCTGTGCTCACACATACACACACACAGACAGACAGCACCCAGCAGCAGCAATCGCGGCACAGAGGACAGCGCGTGCGGGCCCCGAGGTAGAGGAGCCATGAAACTTGAGTTAGATGAGTTCGTCGAGGCCACCGGGCAGCTCCACCGCCGCAGTGGCGTCAAGCGAACTCGTATGCTCATCCGCCTACGCCCGAATGCTCGCCCGCGCAGGTTCGTGGTCAAGTGCACCGACGGCAACACCACCTACACGACCCACATAAGGTACCTGGACGAGCTCAAAACTCTCCAGCGCTGCGTGAACGACTTCGTCTCGCACTGTACATCCGCGTCTGTTCCTCCTCCAGCGCAGACGCCGCCGTCACCAGCGGCGTCTGCGCTGGGTGGCGCGGCAAACCAAGCGGACAGTGCATCGTCTCCTTCCAACGCCGCTGCCGCCACGAACAATTCCAGTAAACAGGGTGGCGGCGGTAGCACCAATCAGTCAGCGAACCGTGGTAATGCTAACAAGAAGGCGGCCAAGGCGAAGAAAGGGCGGCGCTGAATGTGTATGTGTGTGTGTGTGTCTGCATGCGCACAATGGAGAGTGGTTGGGCCATTGGGTGAGATTTTAAGTAAGGGATAGAGGTATATATGGAGAGAAGAAGAGCTGGAGCAGATATCTCAAAGTCAACTTGGTGTTTATTGGGCGTAAGAATCCATCTACTCCTCCCTCCTTTACAAAAAACAGGCGGAGCGGAGTAGAAACGAGGAATGCTAACCGCTTGTTCGTACCTTTCTTTGAGCTATTGTTCTCAACAACAACAATAGCATACTATGACTCTCTAATTCGCAACCGAGCAAACATTACTTGCCTATGTAGCGAGTAGGCGTATTTTGTGACGGAGATATCTCTGAGGAATCTAAGGCGGTGATGGCTGTGTGAAGCCATTCCACAAGTAGCAACCCGCAAATTGTAATCATCATGATATAAAGAAGACGAAGAGAAAATAATAAGTTAATGATCGAAAACAAGCACGCACTACTCTCAGCAAACCAGCGACGGCCCTCAGGCGAGGGAGCAGGACAGAGCGCTGGTGGCACAGCAGCAAATGTGACGGAGACTGTCAGTCACGGAGGAAAGGAGTGTGTGTGCGCGCGCTGTATGACTCCATTCTTATGTTTTCTCCTTTTTATTATCATCCCCCACACAAAAAAAACAGCAACGATAACTAAAATTTAACAACGTAGCGAGAGAGCAGATGTCCAGTAGTGATCCGCTCATTTTGCTTTGCTCTTATTGGGACTGATCACTGTGTATCCCTTTGCTGTTGTTGTCATCTTCATTTCTCTATCCATTTTTTGCTTTTCTTTAGCAGAACAGAAAAAGAGAGCATCTCTGCGCGTGTGTGTGTGTGCTGTGGCTGCACTGGAGTAACATCCGTCCAAACACACATACACATACACACACACACATATATATATATATATATAAGCAGATAAGCGATCATGCTAGCTTCCACTTGGACAATCATGTCTGCGGGTGACAAGGACACGTTCCACAAGGTGTCTCACCAGAGGGATCCTTTCCTTAGACAGGGCACCGCGACCAGCCGTGCTTTCCGGAGGTTCCGCACGTTTCCATTCCCCGTGCGCATGTTCGGCATCTTCTTGATGGGCTTCACACTTGGCGTGGTGATTGAGATATTTGCGTGCAAAACGCATCTCTACGAGAGCGTCATGTCCAAGAAGGATGTACGCAGGCACGAGTTTGATGAATTTGTGGTCGACTTTCGACAGAATGTGGAGCGGTGGCACCGCGAGGACGTCCGTAAGCGCGAGGACTCTGTGTGAGAGAACGAGAGATAAGGCGAGGGAGATGCGGAGCGATTGCGCTGAAGATTTCCATTTTCCGAGAGTTTTCTTTTGTCCCTCCAGTAAGTTAAGGAGCTCCCCTCCCCTCACACAAAGCGCAACGACACAGGGCCAACTGTATCACAGTAGCTAAAGCCCGGACCATACCCCCCCTTCGTGACACCTGTGTGTGTTCGTGATCTCATCAAGCATGGCAGCTCACCTTCAGCCTTCCTCTCCTCCCGCTACTCACCAAATTGCCTTCTTTGGTTTTGTTTTTCTCTCTCTCACTTTTACATGCGTTGCTTGCCTTTGGGTTTTCTTGTCAGAGTCGGTGCTTTTTCCTTTGAAGGGCCGCCATCAGGGGTGCGGCACACATCACACGCCATCGTTGATAGTCTAATTCATTATTTGTTCTCTCTCTCCCTCTCTTACCCAGCATAGGCATCCAGAAACCGTGAAAAGCAGAGGAGGTGTGCGTGTGGGGGGAGGGGGGAAAAATCAGATCTAGAAAACACACGTACACACACACGCGCGCGTGCGCTGCTCAGCATTCGCTGAACATATTCCAACCCGGCCTTTAGCCAACCGTCGTCATGGCCTCCGCAAGTGTCGCGGCTGCTCAGACCTCGCGAGGTCAACCAGCCGCCGCGCCATTGCCCTCTGTCAAGCACAAACTCGTCCTCCTCGGTGACCAGTCCGTCGGGAAAACGAGCATAATCACACGGTTTATGTACGACAGCTTTGATCAGCAGTATCAGGCGACCATCGGTATCGACTTCTTCTCCAAGACGATGCACCTGGAGGAGCGGACGGTGCGGCTGCACCTTTGGGACACCGCCGGCCAAGAGCGCTTCCGCTCACTCATTCCTAGCTACATCCGCAACAGCGCCGCCACGGTGGTGGTCTACGACATCGCCTCCCGCACCTCCTTCCTCAATGCCTTCATGTGGATCGACGAGGTGCGCGCCGAACGGGGGGACGAGCTCGTGGTGATGCTGGCGGGCAACAAGACCGACATGGCGTCGGACAAGCGCGAGGTGAGCACCGAGGAGGCGAGCAAGAAGGCGGCGCAGCAGAGGGTGCTCTTCATGGAGGTGAGCGCGAAGCACGGCACCAACATCAAGGCAATGTTCCGCAAGATCGCCGAGACACTGCCAGGGCCCGCGGCCGGCAACGACGAGGACGCGAATCTACAGGGGGCTGCGTCGTCGGCGAGCACCGGCAACTTCGGCGTTTCGCGCGACCCTTTCCTGATCACTCCCTCAGCCAGCGCGGACTCCCAAGCGCGCCAGCAGGGCAACGCCGCCGGCAGTGACGCCGGTGCGGGTGGTGGGTGCTGCTAAGTGGTGCATATGTGTGCGTGCACGTGAGGGGGAGAGGGGGGAGAGAGATACTCCAACCGAAATCATGACCATCGTCGTCGAACATCCGTGTTACAATTGATGTTGGGGGATGTCAGTGATGTCTCTCTCTCGCTGTCAGTGTGTGGGGCTATTATCCTCGGAGGACACCCCCCCACTTGGCCTCGAAATACTGAATGGACAAAATAACAACACACAACACACAAGCTCTTCTTTGCTATTTGGCTTGTGGAGGGGGTTCTTCGTCAGCCCCAGTGGCTCTTCTGGGTGACACCCCGGAGGCCACGCCCCCTCCTCCCCCTCCTTCGTCATTCGCCGCCGAGTCCCCTCCACCTCTCCCCCTCTTCTGCTCGTTTTGTTTGTTGGGCCGCCTCTTCCCTTAGGGGGTGTTGTTGGAGGGGGGAAGAAAAAGTTACGACGGGCGGGGATTGAACCCGCGATCTCTCGCGTGTGAGGCGAATGTCCTAACCACTAGACGACCATCGCTTGCGCCATGGAACGAGAACGAGGTGTGCAACGAGGATTCCAGTTTGATCGCCTCATGGTTTGCCGAAGGCTTCTTGCTTTGCTGCGGGTGCTCTTTGGCGGGAAGGGGAGGGGGCGGGCCGGCCCGCCCCCTCCCTTTTCTCCTTGGGGGTTGTTTTTTGGGCGGCGTACGCGCAGGCAACGCCCCCCCTCCCCAACAAGCCAGGCAGGCACCGCGCTTCCGGCGGGGGTGGGGGCTGGCGCTGTGGCGCTTGATGTCCGTCTTTGTTGTATTGCGTCAGACTAGCGTTTTTTTCCTCGATATTTCAAGGATGCAGTGGCAATCAGACGGGGGAAAAATTGTTTATGTGGAGTTTGTTTGAATGTTTTTGGCACTTGCTGCACAGTAAATTGAAGTATATTGCTGACGACCTGGTACAATTGGGGTATTCTCAATGACCGCGGTAACTGCCGTTGTGAGGTTTTTGCTTTGCCTGAGTGTTTCTCAGATTTGTAAGGAAGTGGGATGTCTTCAAAAATCCGGAAAGCACTAGTATCGAATCAAGTTCCGTTCTTCAGGGCGAAATGGATGTTTGTTGCCTACGCAGAAGACGCTTATACTCGTTGACCTCTAGGATTCGGTTTTGCTTGCAGAAGGCACATTGGGGATAAAGAGATGTCAACAGCATAAGTATGCTTTTTTTCTTCCACGGTGACTGTATGACTGTTTTCCGATGTGTATCAGTAAATACATGACACAGACAGTATCCAAAGATGATGAACTTATAACATTCTTTTATTGAATGCAAAGCTAGTGTACATCTGGTCAGTCAGATATTCCGTGGTGATGTCAGTGGCAATTATTGTTAGCAACAGACGACAATTTCACTCAATACGGCATTGGATCGGTCCAGTAAAAACTCTAGGAGCGTTAGTATCGATTGTCGCTATGATTACACGTCCTGAAATTCACTAGAACTTATTCACGATGATTCTCAACGCTAGCACAATGGCAGCGGCAGTGGGAATCACTCAGGAAAGATTACTGGACGGCTAGACAATTAAGACAATAACATTCCATTAGCAAAGACCATTATTTCTACAAGGGTATACTGTCATCTGACTAGTGAGTCAGTTGTTTAGGCTTGGCAGTGTTAGTGACAAACAGTTTTTGTTTATTTCATATTGTTGAGTGATTGTTGTATGCGCTTTAATCCCTTTCAATGGTGCAGCGGAACGCGTCCATTTTGGAGCTCATGTCTAATGGAAAGACATCATAACGAATATAGCAGTTTTTACTTAGATTTGGAGGCATTGTGACATAATGGAGTTGTTTATGTCGGTATACATATTATAAAAGTAATGCGGTTACCCACTTCCTTCTTTTTTCTTAGCAGCAGGGCATCCTTGCCGTGGAATGAGTATTGATTAATACTAGTGTAACGTGAATAAGTACATGTATAAGATGTTAGGTAAGTCAACCATGTCACTACAAACAAAAAGAGTCCACTGAGAAATAATAGCATCGATATGCGATCTCTCTTTTTTTCTATGTAAGTACTATCTTACCTTATCCTTACATAACAACATAGATAATCAACAAAATATCTTTTAAGGCTCACTCTGTATATTTAATTGGACCTCTGGAGCTCTGCAGCGGTTACACTATTTCGAGCCCAGATTGTAAAAGGATTTCCCACCTCAATGCACAGTTGTGGTTTATGATGGCATATAGCATTTAGCGTATTGAAGAGAAAAAGCTACTGCAGCCGTGGTTATTGTGATTCTGTGTCTACGACTGTATCATTTTGAAATCTCAACTCGTCTCTAATAATGCGAAATCACATAAATAAATGTAACGCTGCGATCACATGATCAAGTTTATGAGCGGCTGCTGAGTTTCAGAATAATCTCTTAATATGCTAATCGTGTCTAAAAGAATAGAAACTATATATCTTCTCTTTATTTTGTTTTGATAGTTTCCTTTTGAAATTTCGTTTTTGTTTTCAAATAGGTGTATATACTATTCCGATGAGGCGGAAGGGACGAGCAGTTTCCAAGAAGGCTTGCGCTACGATTGTAGGATTCTTCTTATGCGCATCCATTCTCACAGTAGTTATTGTTACCTATATAGCCCTGCATGCCGGCTTTGGAGACACTTCAGGTAATGTCGTAGCTACTGTGGCACCACCACTTCCACCCACAAAAGTTAGACGGACTTTTCCCATTGACAGCCTTCTAAAAAAGGTTCGTAAATTTGCAGATGATCATGGTATTATCATGAGCGCTACTGATGCCGAGAAAATTGCTGCTTCTAGTTATGCTACAGGAAAAGTTGAAAATGTTCTTCAGGAATATGGGGAATATATCGCCAAGTTCGTTGACATCAAGTACGCGGACCGTGAGGCCACCCCGGAAGCTCTGCTAGATCACTACCTGGGTAAGAAGAATCCCCAATTTTGCACTTTCAATGAGGAAGCAGAGAGTGAGCTCCACAATGAAGGTTACGCCCTTCATCCGTCACGCTCCGACAAGTTTGCGGACCCGATGCACCTTATTCGAAGAGGCTACGGGATGGAGGGGAGCATTTTTGTTGCGGTAGACGTGCAGCCCAGCGGAACATACTTTCTCTCTGATGCATTGGTCGATGCAGCGCGCCTTGCGCATTTTGGAGGGAATGCGACAGCTGCTTTTGATAGAACGCTCTGCGCTACCACTGTGGGTAATGTGTTTTCAGCGGCTCGTTGGCCAGCAGCGGTTTCTGTTGGGATCGTTGAGCTGGTAGCCACAGAGAAAAACACAGGTGTAGCTGGATCGGAAACTCAGACACCTGTCTCTATTCCGTTGAACATCGCCAACCCGACTAACCATCCTTGTGTTCCGAGGACTTTTTATCAATACGAAAACGAGGAAACCTTGGGCTTCCGCTACAAGGATAACATTCGCATCAAACCTGTTCTCATTCCACTCAATCTGAGCACTGTTAGCCAGTCTGCCCGTACGAAGCTATCATTTTCATCCAGTGCGGCCGTGCGCTTGGCTACCATGCAGCTCTATAGAGGGGAGTCCTATGTGATGTTTCTTCAGTCTGGGAACATCCTTATTCCTCAGTGGGATTGGAAATTAAAGCTGCTCCACTCGCAGCTGCCTGAACGCGACCAAGCTGTTATTAGTACTCGAGCCACACCAAGCCATCTTGCAATAATGAGGGGCTTGATTATGACAGCAGTGAGGCCGTATGTAACAGGTAGCATTTTGCCACGCCCACGAGAGCAAGCAGGCGACACAACACCCTTTGAGCGCTCAGCCGCAGAGTTGTTCATCCTCATCGCAAGTGACCCCTACTCCGCCATTCACCTCGCGCTGCCATCGTGGGTGCATGGGCTGCTGACTGAGACACTGAATGAGATCCCGTTTACGATGCATGTTATGGCAAATAATGTTTGGGACCTCTCCGTGACGGAGGTTGCAGGCGGGAAAGCGGGCAGTCTTTCCTACACTGAACTGGTTGACTACATCTACAGTGTCGACCATGGCGTTGAGCAGGTCTCCGAGGATGCTCCCGCTCAAATCGAGTTCTTCAGTCGTAGCGAGTGCCGCGACTGGTTTTCTGCAAAAAACCGCTCACTCAACAAGCGAATTTACGAAAAATGCTGGGTGCTACTGCACCGTAAGGCTATCCAGGCGGGGGTGAAACGGGAGATGCTGCACTTGAACCAGACTACCATCCTCTTTCTCGAGCCGGATAACTCAGATGGCTTCAGAATTGTGGAGGAGATCCTCTCCGCGACCACGGACTGCATGCGCGACATGCGGTTCTTTGAGCTCTATCAGAACACAAGGGCCGAGCTGCAGATAACCCACGCGTCTGCGGTTAAGCGGGGAAACCCTAGCGCCGCCCAGCGGCCCTCCGGGATTCCCTTTTTCCTTCAGGGTGTCGCGTCGTCGGAGCTCCTCTTTGGTCGGGCAGAGACGTTCGTACCGATTCCAACTGGCCTGCAACTGCGCACCTCCCCTCACGAGGAGAGCGTCCCCCTTACGAACATCCGGTTTGACCCCTTCATGACCTTCCTCACTCGGGACGAGTCTGATCTGTTGCTCAGCGCGAAGCTGTGGACACTGGGTTGGAATATATTTGCTCCAACAGAGCCGCTCGCATTTGCTCTTGCCGCCGCGGCGCCATCAGTGACGACGACAACGACGACGATGACTGCTGGAAACTCTTCCTCCTCCACAATTCCGGAACACTTGCTGAAGTTGAGAACCAGTACAATCACCCGCTTGAAGAGGGTGTTGCGTGCTGGAGAGTCCGGGAAGGATGGCGCACTGGGGAAGGGGGAGCTGTACGGCCTTGGGTCGGCTCGCACGCTAAAGGATTACGAAGCCTTCGCCGGCATTGACATGCAGAAGGCTCTGATTTACAGAAAGTAGTCCCTATACATCAATGCGCGTCCTTTTGTTCTTGTTTTCTCCTTTTCCTCAAACCATGTACGTTTTTCAGGACCTTCACCACCGAAGACCTATAACGGATACAGATGCTCATGGTTTCTCTTCGTTTCCCTCCTCTCTCTCCACCCATGCCCCCTCCCCCCCCACACAGACTGTGCCAGCGCCACTGATGTGTGTATGTGGGCATGCGCTATCCAGTGTGGGTGTCCTCCTCCATCTCGTTTCACCCACACGTTACTTTACTGACTTGCTGGTTGCACGAAGAGATCATACAGAGGATCCCCTTCTCATCGTCTCCTCCGTGCAGCAGTGCTGGGGGGGGGGGGCACCGCGCGCCACCTTTCAGAGGAGCCGTATAGCGGTTAAGTAAGTAGAGAGCACATTGCCTGCTGGGCCCGGGGGAGGGGGGACGACTGCTATTTACCGTTAGGGGGAGGGGGTGGTGGTGAGCATCTTTTTAATTATTATTTTGGTGGACATCGTCTGTGCAGACTTTAGCTCCCTCTTCATAATGCCCTCAGTCACCCCCTCCACCTCGCTTAGTGATTCCTTGTACCTAGCCGAGCAGTGGCCCCTTCTTCCTCCCCCTCCCCCCGATTATATATATATATATATATAATGAAAAGGGTTGGACGATACACAAGAAGAGAAATATACTATCTTCACATCGAGAAGGGCTGTACTGTGTCTTTCTTCAGTTGGAAGTACCTTTCTTGTGCTCACTCCGCAAAGTCGCCTCTCGCCTCGCCTCACTCTCCGTCGATCTATACGAAATATAAAAGGGTGTACAGAGAAGTATATATACATATATTAGGTGTGTGCGATCGTGTCTGATCGACAGTGGTGGTGGTGATTGATCAGAATGTCAGTTGTCTCTGGAGAGTTGAGGCCCCGCACCAACACGAGCGGGGGCAGCAATGGAGGCTACCCCGGCGAGCAGGCCATCACAATTCAGGATGCGGGAGACTATGATGGACCGCGCCCCTCCAGCTCCGGCCATCGAGCGCGCAGAGCGGGCTGCCTTGGGTTCTGCACGGCGGGCTGCAGCACCGCCATGCGCCGCATCACCCCGTATCTTCGGCACAGTGTCGCGATGGCTCACCAGTGGGACGGCGCCGACTGGCTACGTTTGTTGTTGATTGCGATGCTGCTGTTGTGGTGGGTAGTACTGCTCATGCTGGTGATGGTGTTCTTCTTTGCCATTCCCTGGGATGCCGTCTCGGAGAAGGATGCTCGGCGTGATGGGTGGTTAGCTTACATTGGGATGTCCTTGGGCATGATTCCTGAGCGCGGTGCTTCTAGCGGCCAGAGGTGGTTACCCACACTGTCGCCTCTGCCGTCCTCAGCTGGCGAGCTCGACTTGGGCAACTTCCTCGATCACGACGAGCTCGCTTCCGCGACTGCGGAGCAGCTGCTGGAGCTGAGCGCGTGGCTGAGTGCCATCCGCCTCGCAATGCCGGACAACGGCACCAGAGCCCTTGCCGAGTATGTACTCTTCGAGGATGGCGAGCAAAGCGCCCCTGCGAAGCTGCCAAGCAGCGAACCTGTGAGTGGGATACCGGATGAGAGGGCGGAGCGACTGCTGGAGCACATACATTCCTCACTGATTACCTCTCAAATTCAGAGCGTGCGGAGTGTCTGGTTTATTCGGGCCTCTGGGCTACACCGGGAGACCGAATCATTGCAGCCCTTTGATGACTTGGAGATGATCAAATACCAGTATGCCCTGCTGCGTGCTGGGTGGTGCGCGGAGCAGCTCAACCAAACGGCGCACCACCGCCACCCCGCGTGCTCATACGGCGGCGTCATCACCTCTGTGGCGACGTTGTTACAGTTACGTCCCGCCCTCTACAAGATGCCCTCGCTGCTCAACAGACGATTTTACTACCCCCTCCGCCGGTGGGAGTCGATCGCGCCCTATGCCACTGTCTCTCTCACCGAGACGGATGCCTGGCATGGCGCGCTGATGCAAGAGGCGTATTACTATCTGACTGGGAGCAGCGCGGAGGCAGAGGGTGGAGGCTTGTCCATCCCTTATCTTACTGAGGACCGCATGGCGCAGATCCACAGGTACTTCTCCCAGGAGCAGCAGGCCCTCATGCCCCGCAGCGACGTCAAGGCGGACACACGTACCATCTTTGTGAGTTTCGCTAGCTTCCGTGACGTGGAGTGCGGGCCCACGCTCACCGACATGATGTTCAAGGCGAAGAACATTCACCGTGTGTATGTTGGGGTGGCGGAGCAGAACCACCACGAGGTGGACCAACCCTGTCTGCCTCCGGAGCTGTACCGACCGGTTCCCTGTTACTCCCCCATGCTCGGTGACGACAATGTGAGGGACGAGGACATGGAGGAGGCGGAGCCCCACCCCGAGAACAATGGCGAGGAGGAACACCGCGGTGTGGCTGCGTGGGTGTTCACCGGCTACACGCCACCCAGTGAGAGCCGCATCCACGACTTCTCACGCTCGCTCTGCTTTTTCCACGAAAACGTCCGCATTCGCCGGGTGCGGGCGACCCAGGCGCTTGGCCCCACCTATGGCAGGTTCGTCGCGATGCTGCTTTACCGCGGGGAGTCCATGACGGTCGTGCTAGACTCTCACAACCGCTTCACCCCGCACTGGGACACCCTCGGCCTCCACCTCTATCACAAGTACGAGGATCCCAAGACGATACTGTCTCACTACCCGGCCGCGTATATGGAGACCCCCGGCGAGTCCTTTGATTTTTATCAATCCAGCACCGCCTATCTCTGCCGGGCGTCCTTTTACAAGGACTACGGCTACGTGCGTCTCTCTGGCATCCTTGTTCGCGGCCCGGAAGAGTTTCTGAATAACAACCTCTACAACGACCCCTATGTTCGCCTCCAGGCAGCCGACATCGCACCCGACAGGAACTTCCGGATGCCTCAGCCGTGGGTGGCTGGTGGCTTCCTGCTCGGCAATGCCTCCATCTACCGCGAGGTGCCCTTCGACCCCCACCTCCCATACATTTTTGACGGCGAGGAGGTCCTCTACTCGGTGCGTCTCTGGACACACGGCTATAACATCTACAGCCCGGAGCGCAACCTCGTTTTCCACTTTTACGGCCGCCCCAAGGCCCCCAAGGTGTGGAATGAGGCGCGGCTCTGGAACACGGTCCAGGAGGAGTCTCGCAAGCGCGTGCGGTTCCTGCTGCGCGCGCGCATCCCCAAGACCGACACCCTCATGATCGGGCGCGACACTCACAGTGCTGTCGTGACCGTGGACGTGGAGCGGTACGGAATGGGGAAGGGGCGGACGGTGGAGCAGTGGTACCACTACGCCGGCGCCGACCCAGTGAATGGCACCTTGGATGGACGGTGGTGCGGGCATGATAAACAGCAGCAAGGATAGGCAGGGCATTGTGCCCACAATCGTCTCCTCCGACGCCCCCCTCAGCAAAAACTAGTTATGAACGAAAAGATAGCATCTCTTCCTTCTTTCACCACTCTGCTCAGCTTACACACACAATATATATGTGTATGTATGTATATATATATATATATATACATACATACACATGTTCATAGTTGTGAGTAGTATGTGTGTGTGTGTGGTTTCAGGCCAGATCAGATCCCCCCCTTCCCTCCCTCCTCTCTCTGTGGTCACCACTAAGACATGTTAGTTTACTATTCCATTGCAACTGTTTTTGAAGACGAAAGAAGAAAACAGAGTACTCAATAAGAGAATTAAGAAAATAACAAGACAAAGCAAAGGATAAACAGAGTGAGGGGTATAGTTTGGAGGGGGGGGGGGGGGAGTATTCACCTGGGGTGAGCGCATTTGGACCAATCCCTCCTGTCTTCGTCTTACCAAACAGTTGCGTATATAAATATTATTGTGACTTACCTATGTGCGCTCTCTCTCTCTCATATGTTCTTTGAACAAAACAACAACAACATAACATACGATAACACAGAAACAGGAAGGAACGAAAATACATACACATATATATATATAAACATTACGTGAGGGTCGGAGGCCGTTTCGTTGTCCTTTTCTCTCTTCCCATATTGTTAGTTTTGCTTTTGTTCGTTTTTCTCCCAATACATTTTAGCAGTTCCAGGGCGGTGGTGGCCTAAACACAACAGCAACAACAGCAAGTGAGAGAGAGAAGGAGGAGGAGGGCTTTGGCGCTGGCGCGACATTACTTTTTGGCGAGTCTGCGCAAAAAGTAAAAATAATAATAAAAAAGGAAGATACGTGTGTACTGTTGTGCGGCTGCTGAATAGGGGGGTGGACACTCCATCCTCGCGCGTGGACGTTCAACAGACCCACTCACTCACGGCTGTGAGAGTATAACGGACAACAACAACAATAGAGCGAGGGAGTCCCTCGGGTGGGAGAGCGTCTTTTCTTTTTTTTTTTTCTACCACCGAGGGAGTGGAGAGGGAGAGAGGCGGGGAGACAAACGCACAGAGAACGGGGAGGGAGGAACGAGGAGGGAAGGGAGTACGAGAGAGAGAGTGACGAACAGGAACCCATCCCACAAGGAACGCGAAAGAATCAGTAGTTGCAGAGCATAAAAACAATCAATCAATCAACAACAACAACAACAACACACACACACACACAGCGGTATCTACAATCCACAATGTCTATGGAGGAAGCCGCTCAGGAGGTGCGTCGCATTTTCACACATAATATTATGCAGGACGTCTTGGAGTACTATGCTAGCACCACCCGCAATGTGGAGGAGAGCACGCGCAGCTTGAAGGGGGTCATTGGTGGCTCGTACAAGGAACTCATGGGCGCGTGCCAGCGCATCGTGCAGATGAGGGAGACGTGCAAGGCAGTATCGGATGTGCACCAGTATCTCTCTGCATCGTCGAGCACCGCTCACCTGTCCAGCCTTAGGCCTTCCACTCAGAATGGCACGGTTGCTGGTCGACACAGCGCCACTACCGCCGCTGCCGTCATTTCTGCACCGCCTCCGGCGAAGGACAGTCCAGTGGAGGAGCGCGACGGTGAGGAGTCGTCACGGCGGGCCCGGCTTCACATTTTGCAGGCGTTGCTGAGAGTTGAGGGACTGGTGGAGGCCGGCATGTTGGCGGAGGCAGCAGCTCAGCTCAGCGCTGTCCGACGCTGCATTGCACGGCAATCGACGAGTGAGCCGCACGCTGTTGTGGGGGCACCTGGCGCTGCGGCCAGCGGCAGCAGCAGCCACGCCCGCGATGGCGGTAGCGAATGCAAAAATAGCTCGGGTGCTCATCGTAACCTGGATGATATGACTGAGGTGGCAAACGCGTGTGAGCGGCGCATGTTGTTACAGATGTGTCATACAATGCGTGACACCGCGAGCGCCGGTGCCACGGCCCAGTTAGAGGAAATAAGTGGGCCGCACAGCCCTGCCACCGCTGCTGCTGCTCGTCCTGTATCGGGCGGAAGCGCCGACGTGAAGGAGAGGGCGCTCTGCCACTTGGCGGAGTATTACACTGCCCTGCAAGCGCTCCGGCCCTCCCCTGACGTCCTCCATCGAGTCCTCTACGCGGGCACATATGAGAGGGCATCACTGCCTCCGCAGGGGCAGCAGCAGAGCACCAACCTGTTTGCGGAGGTGGTGGGGCCCACGGTAGTGGTGCCAGCGTCTGCTGATCCTAACTATGTGCTGTTGTACATGGCAGAGAGCGTGATCGTGGAGAATGCGAGAGCCTGCCAGCACTGGCTGCGTTCCTCTGAGGTATCAGGAGGAGGCAACGCGTGTGCCGCGCTGTGGTCCGCGCTGCATCTGCCGCAGTCTCTGACTCTCACAGACGCAGGTGGCACATCATACGTTACAAACTCCGCGTTTGCCCTCTATATGGCACTTCAGTCGCAGTGCCTCATCTGGCACCTGGACGACTTCGTCTCGCAGCAGTCTACCGACCCCGCGTACATCCAGCGGCTCCTCACGACGCAACAGCGACGGCAACAGGTGTCCCGCGCGACGTCCCGTGTCCCTCTCAACACCGGCGAGGATCATAACCTCATCGCGGGTGGAGGAGGCGGTGGCGGCGTTGCCGATCCTGTTCGCGCTGCCGAGCTGGGCACGCAGGAGGAGGAAGAAGAGGCGGTTGCTGTGGCCGCTGTGAACGGTCTCATTGACGACGCGGCGGCTGCTTGCCGCGCCGATGGCGTGAGTGGTGCTCGGCAGTCCCTGCAGCAGCTCCTGAGTGCGAGACAGTACCTGCTCTTCACGGAGCCCCCCAGGACATCAGCCCCGCGGGCACTGTCAGAGGAGGACAGCCACTCCCCCGTCTCCACGTCCACGTCGACCCCACATCGGCCAATGCACGCTGCCTCCCCCGGCAGATCCTCATCGTCCTCGCCGTGGACAGGCCAGCGGCAGGATCTGATAGGAGGAGGCGGGGCGGAGGTTGGACCTCTGAGTGCGCGAGGGGTGGTGGCGCAGCAGCAGCAGAAGCAGAGACGGCGCCAGCTCTACGTGAACGCCATGCTGCGTGCCGTCTCCACAGTTGGTGCGCTGCGTGGGGCTGACCTCAGCATGCCTTCTGACAGTGACCCCTCTGCGTTTTTCACTGTGCTTTCACCGCCACCAGCCAGTGCATTTGATCCGCAAATTGCGGAGGTGTTTCGGCGTTGCCAGATGGAGGTGCTTCACCGGTACGTGTCCGCGCTACTGTCTCACTGGTGCCGTGATCCAGCGCTCCTCGTAGCCTTCTACTCTCGTGAAGTGACGGCGCCGCTGCGTCAGGGCCAGGGCGGTACAGTCGCTATGGACACGGCGTCGTCGATGACCATGATGGACACACGTGCGTGGGAGCACCTGCTGGTGCATGTGGTATCTGGCGCCCTCGCTAGCAGCGTCGCGGCTGCCGTAGAGTGCGCGACAGTGGCGCAGTCCCTCCTCGTGAGGACTCTTCTAAAATACGCCAACTGCAGTGCAGTATCGTCTATAGCAGCCGTTGCAGAGACGACAATGACGACTGGTGCTGGGGGTGGCGCTGCGTCCAGGGCCACGTCCATCTCATCGCGTGCTCATGAACTGCTCAGCCGGAGTACAGCCTGCGTGCATGCCATGTCCGAGGTGGTGGGTCAGTATCTGTTGTCCAACACCACGGCTGGTGATTGCCCGGGGTCCGTCACTGGTGGCGCTGGGACACGGTCTGCTGCTAATGCGGCGGAGAGTGTACCGCGTCACACTCTTCAGTCTCTCTTTGCGAGCGCAGACACGGGCGACATCGGCGCGACAAGTGGTGGCGGTAGTGATGGAGGGCAACCAGAGCGGGGCGTGCTCGTGGAGCTACTGCGACTGCAGAGAGGCGACAGCTCTGCAGCGGCTACCGTTGTGGCGGGCCCAACTTCTGCCGCTGCCACACGGCCGCGGTGGTTCGGTGTGGAGGGGGTCTTTGCGCTGGACAGCGCCGAGCTCGCGGCCCTCAGCGCGGCAGCCATCTCCGCCACCGCGGTAGGCATGGCGACGGGTACGTGTGGGGAGGCGGAGTCCGACGGTACAGTCTGGCGTGCACTGCAACGGCGACTGCTCCACAGATACGGCGAGGCGGCAGCTGAGAGGCCCCTGTCGCCCTTGGATGTCCTTCGCGGAGTGGTGCGGCAGTTGGTGTCCACGGTGGAGGGGGTGCGGGCGGGGCTCGCGGGGTGTCCCGCCACCGCTGGTAATATGCACAGTCACGACCACAACGCGGGCCTGGATGCCATGCTCCGCCGCGCCCTCTCGGAGTGGCTGAGCTCTGCGGTGGCGCAGTTGGGGAAGGCGTCGGAGGAGCTGATGACTTTCATATCTCCCGGAGGTACCAGCGCTTCATTATCATCGTCAGCGGCATTGGCACCCCATGATCATGAGCATCATCAGCAGCACCCGCCTCATGATCAGCAGCGGCACACCGCCGCGGTGGCTTGCCTGTATGCGATGGGCATGTTGGTAGATGTGTATGTGACGGTGATGAAAGCTACTGATAGTGGGACCGGCCCGGTATCGAGCCCCCAGGACACCATGCTGGCGGCACAGCACCTCTCCACACGCGTCAACGAACCCTGGATGGCGCTCATCGTCTCCGAGCACGCCACCGCCCTCTCCAGCCTCTATGCAGCGGGCCTGCGGGATCTTTCAGTGGCCTGCGCGCAGTGGACGACCATGCCGCCCTCGCAGCTCCGCAGAGTCTTTCGCCTGTGTGCCGGGGGCCAGTGGGGCGTCGTGGCGCCAGGTGGCTCCTTGACGGGGGCGGGGGATAGCAGCGGCTTCATGTACCCTCGTCAGCTGACGCCCGCGGTGATGGCGTATGTATTCGCGCTGCAGGGGCTTCTCCTGCCGGTCTGCTGCGGGAACCACCACCATTACAGTCCCCGCGCTACCACCACCGCCACCACCTCCGCGGCTGTGTTTGCCCTGCGACCCAGCGTCATCGCGGCGCTGCGCGGTCGCCTGGGCGCGGCCACGCGCACCGCCCTCGCAGAGGAGGTGCTTCCTTGCTATCAGGACTACCGCGCGTGGCCGCAGGCCCCTGTGCAGGTGGTTCGCGCGGAGATCCTTCGTGACGCCTGGCTGCAGTTATACTTCGACGCCGTCTACATGCACCTCCTCTGGGGGAGCAGCAGCAGCGGCGGCAGTGGAAAGGGCGGGGCGGACCCACCATTTGAGTCCACCGTCCTGCAGCCTATCCGCAGCGCTTGTGAAGCGGTGCACTGGGCTGCCGTTTCGGCGTCGCTACACGCGGCGCTGGATCGCTATGTGGCCGACACCGCGCTCTCCATGGGCAGTGGCGGCGTGGCTGGCGCTGGCCCCGGCAGCGGTGCCGCTGCTGGTGCTGCTGCGGTGGCCCCTGCGCCACTCTCGACGTCGCGACGAGTGGAGAGGTTCTCTCTGCTGCCCATCGCCTCCACCGGCGACCCCTTTGCCACTGCGGCGACCGTCATTGCGCTGCCCTTGCAGGACCGCCTCGTGGCGGGTGTTCACCCGGGCGGGGCGGCCTCTACTGTACAGGATGGGATGTCACGTGCCGGGGGGCTTACGACGATGCTTGGGGGTGCTGCTGGTGCTGCTCGTGGTGGTGCAGGCAGCACTGGAGCCGCTGCTCGTGACGATGGCGTCGGACTCGCGCGACTCCCTTCCGCGACTTCGCTCTGGGGCAGCACGCAGCGCGGGTGGAACACTCTGTGGGGAGGCAATCAGTAACCCATAAGAGAATGACGAGTGCTATGTGATTGTGTGATTGTGTGTGGTGCGTGTCTTTGCTCTCTACCCTCTTTTCCTGTAATCTGTACGTAACACTAGAGAGAGAAAGTGAGAGAGGGAGAGGGGGACTGCGTCCGCGCTTGTCTCTTCTCATTATGTGTCCACTCGGGCGTACACACACACACACACACACATATATATATATATATATAAGCGATCGAAATAGAGTAAC
>JAODGE020024276.1:0-45164 GCA_027574965.2 Ecitophya simulans
GTTTTTTTGTGTGTTTTCCTTACCTGCGCGCATGTTCGTGCGAAGTTTATTTTTTTAGTTTAGTTGTTGTTGCTTAATCGTTCTGTTACGTTCCGCCAGCACAAACTGGAGGGATCATACGGCCTTGCAGCAACGATACATCAAGAGCAGTTCAGCAGAGAGGGCGCTGCAAGAGACTCTCTCGCTCGTTTGTCTCTCTCGCTCCTGTTTACTTTTCTTTTCGCCACTAACGTGCAGAGACATTACACTGCCTCCTCATCCATTGAGCACCACTTGTGGCATGCGAGGGCAGGACAAATCTCTACGACGCATGCGTCCGCTTCCGGCGCTCGCGGCGCCGCTCCTCCTCCTTCTTCGCCCTGTGGTCACGCCACAGAGCCTCATCGTACTTGCGCAGCCCCTCCTGAAACATGCTGACAGCATCCTCCAACGCTGTGGTCTCCGGTGCATCACCTGCACTGGGCTGTCTCTGACGCTTCTTACTCTGTAGCGCTCTTGGCAGCTGTAGGAAGCGCGCAGAGCCCTTCTTACGTGCCGCCGTAGCGAAGGCCTGAACCTCCTCCAGTGTGAGAGGCCGCCGCTGGGTGGCTGTTTGCGTGGCTGCCTGCTGGATCACCGCCGCCAGCTCCGACTCCTTAGCACTGACCAGCACCTCCGCGTCCTCCAGCTCCTCAAGATCAGGAACTTGGGCAGTGGCAGTGGCGGCCCCACCAAAGTCAAATGTGAACAGTTCCGTGTCGCCAAGGAAGAGAGCCTTGTTGCGGCGCTGACGACTAAGAGCCTCACGGGTGGGCCCCGCCAAGTCCAGCTCGCTGCCGCTGCCCACCGACACCTCCTCTGCCTTCTCCTGACTCATCTAATGGGTATTTAAGTAAACTGTGTGTGTGTACTAGTCAGAGAGTGAGCAAACCCAACCAAAATAGCGAGCATTCGTTGACGTCCTCATTGTAGTGCACATGAGAAAGTAGTAGCTCAGGCTAGATGTTATCTACGTGCAGTACGACGCGCTCCCCACGTCGCGCCCCCGCCTCCCACTACCTCCATGCAAAAGAGAGGAGTGGCGGGGACGCAAGTACTGCTGGCTCACTGGAGAAGTGACCTGTGCCAGCACATACAAACACGCACCGAGCACAGGGAGCAAATGAGAGGGAGGAATATGCGATACGTAGAAACGATACACTTCTTCGCAGCGAGGAGGGGAACTCAGATCCACGTAAGCACACATACGCACACAAAAAGATCCGCTGTCACGCACGCATATACCAACTGCGTCAAATGAAGCACAGAAACACACAGACGCCCAGACACACATTTGAACGGCACCTAGCCGTTCCTTCCCATCGCCATACAAGCACCAGATACCACACACACACATAGAGAGAATCAGCAAACCCCGAGTGGGAGCGTGGGGATACACGCAGGTGCCATCACCACCGCCGCCGCATACCCATCTTGCAATGTCCCTTTACACTCATTGGGTTTGCTCCTCTCCACAACACTGGCAACACCTCCTACGAGGGCAGCTGCGCCTTTTCCAGAAGGTCCGCAATAAACTTGCGCTCGGCGTGCCGCATAAAGTAGATAGAGGTGGCATCGAGGCACAGCTGCTGCGTGTGTGGCTCCAGGAAGACGTGCGGGTACTTCTTGAGCACCCGGTAGAGTGCTGCCTTGGCGCCCTCACGACTGACAGGGTTGCTTAGTGCGGCCACTTTCTCCGTGATACGCCGCGACACCCCTCGCAAATCAGGCCCCCCATAGTCAGAGTAGGCGTGCCTGACCGCTGTGTTGGTTCGATCTACTTTGCGAGACAAGTACAGGCCATTCTGTACTTTGATGTGACTGAAGGACACGGCGTAGGGGATGCCGCTGGCGCTCAGGTATGCGTTCGGGTTGCAGACGACAGTGAAGCCCCGCTCCTCCAGCACTGCTGCCGCCCGGCGTGACCGCGAGAGAAAAGCACTGCCGATGAGTGCGATGGATCGAATGGAAATGGTGGCCGAAAAGCGCATCAGTGCTAGAACCCGCTCCAGCAGCCCAGGCACTGCCTTCACCATTGTGAAGCCCACGTCGCTGGAGGCGGCCTGGCATATGCACATGATAGCGTCCTTCAGAGCAAGTGGATCGCCGACACACTCCAGAAGGCAAGACTGACTCACAGGCCGATACCCGCGTGCAGCAGAGATGTAGGTGGATATCTGTGGTTGAACCCCCTTCTTCTTTGTGATTGCCAGCATGGTCCCTGCATTCACAGCCGTCACCATAGCCGGCCCGTCTGCAGAGACCACCATCCCAGCTGCGTCGCTACCGCCAACCCCGCCGGTGCCACCGATGATGGATAGGTGTGGCTGCTTCCAGCTCCCAGCCCCGCCGATGCGCTGGGTCACCGGTACGCTCCCCACCTCGCTGTACAACATTGCGGGAGTGGAAAAGGTGCTAGGGCCGATAACGGAGGTCGGAGAAGCACTCGATTGCGCCCTGTTAATGCTGAGCCTCACCGCGTGGCTCGAATCCACCGCGACGTCGTCGCCGTCGCTGTCCTCCTCGGTAGACTCACTGTCCTCACTCAGGGTGTCCGCGTACATGACACCCGGTATCAACGGCTGCTGCAGTACACAATTCACCGAGCGGGTCCACAGAGCGCTGTGCTTGAAGACCGCACACCCCTCCGCCGACCTGCACAGGACCCCGGCGAAGTGATTGGGGAAGAAGTTAGCACTGGCGACGGTGGTGGTGGTCTGCAGTGCAAGGGAGGCGGCAGGCTGCGAGCCGCCCTTGAAAATGCCAGAGATAGAGTCGGAGGCGCTACGCGCGTGCATGCGGCGCACATTGCTACTATTACTGACGGAAGTGGCGCTGGAAAGGCAACCGGCGTCGATGAGTGGGCTCCCCATTTCACCGCGCTGCAGGCGATTGATCAGATGAACGTAGGCGGTGGACTCGGTGGCCTCCCAGCGGTGCAGCTCCCCCTCTATCCAGCCATAGTACTGCAGGAAGCGGAACCCTGACGGCCGGCCAGCGATCCTGTAGAGGAGCACGCTCAGGTTGAGCTGCCGCGCGTGTGCGGTGATGAGCTCACTCTCCATAAGAACCGCGGGGTATAGAGAAATCAGGTAGTCCAAGCCTTCATCAGAGCATAAGCAGACGCTCAGCAACAACTTAAAGGCGCACTCCACGACTGCGAAGAGGTCATCATGCAGTGCATGGACAAGGGTCACGATGTCCCATTGCAGCGAGCTTGAGAGATCCCGCCAGATAAACCTGCGGAGCTGCATTGCTGCGCAGAGGCGAATGGTCCCGCACCGATGGCTCAGCACGCCGCGGAATGTGTGCCGAACGTCCTCGCTGACCCCGAAGTTTGGAACAGATCCGAGATGCACGTAGCGTACGATCAGGTGGCAGACCTCCTTCAGTGTGTCGCCCTCCGCAGGGTTGGTCAGCCGCTCGTCACGAAGGTGAAAGAACAGGGTGTCCACGATATCGAAGAGGCTGTGGTCTCGGAACAGCACAAGGCCGTTGGCATAGGCGGTCATGCGGCACACCATGCACATAATCGTCTGCCCCAAGTGGGAGTTGACCCGCGCCTTGGTCAGTGTTGAGGAGTTGCCCACGCGCACCGCCCGCAGCATGGATGCCACGCTGGCTGGGTATTCCACATTCTCCAACAGCGCCGTGCCCTCCAGAGACGAGAGTAGGAGGTTCATCAGCTCCACGCCCAAGGCACACATCTGCGTCGTCGCCGCCTCCGGGGCTAACGAGCCGAAGAAACGCAAAAAGAAGAGCTTCTTGGAATCACGCGGGGTGTAGAAGGCAATCAGGAGCTTCAGCATTGTCGTCGACGCGCACAGGCGCTGCGGGTTGTACAGTGGGCCCTGCACCAGCGTCAGCAGCATATCATAATTCCAGCACGTGGGGTTCATCGGACTGCTCAGCACCTGAGTGTCACGCAGCATCGCCGCGAAGGCGTCATCCTCCACGTCAAAAGCAGAGGCCAGCAGCCCATGCACGGCGGGTACCTGTGTCACGCGACTCAGTGTGACATCCTGGGTCGCGATGGCAATCTTGTTGTCCTTGTAGCTGTGGAAGAGCTGTGAGGTGAGTCCGCCAACGTAGATACTGCCATCGCGCGCAAGCCCGCCAACAGCGTTGTTGAATGTTTCGTGCAAGCGCTGAACCGTTTTCTTTGGCAATACAGTGTCCATTAGTACAAAGATGTCCTGCAACAAGCACGTGGCGGACTCCAGGGCGGTCTTGTTCCGCGCCAAAGTCCGCAGCGTGCACATCAGTGCGATGGGCAGGCCGTGGTAGGACAGGATCAGCAGCACACGACCAAGCAGAGGGTCCATCACGTGGTGACCAAGAGCCTTAGTGGTTGGTATGTACTCCTCGTTGGACTGGTCATCATCTAGCGCAGTGAACACGTTACCCACCGCCATGCTGCTTTCGGAGGCAGTAGCCGGAGAGAAGACCGAGGAGTCCTGGACCATCTCGGCTGCCCGTCTGCGCTTCTCCTCCTCCACACCAGCCCATGTGTCCATGGGGGTGATTCCGCGGTGCGGGGCCAACTGCACAAACAGTTTGTTAAATAGTGTAATAATCACCATCTTGCGGTCAAGGTCTCCCGGCAGGAACAGCAGATCAATGAGGGAGCGGATACAGGTGGACTCCGAGCCAATCCACAAACTGCCCTCCCACGAGCACAGCATCATCACGATGAGGTCCTTGGCGTTGTTGATGGTGGCCAGGAACTGTGGGGTGCAGAGCCGGTGCGTGCCAAAAAAGGGAGCAAAGAGTACCCCGATGTCACTCGTGCGCATATACTGGCGGGTGTCGGACCTGTCAAAGAGGGCGAGTACGGCGTCAACGATGGCCTGCATCTCCGCCGGCGTGACGGCGCCCTTCACTAGGCAGGTCTGCAGGAGGCAGGTGTGCAGGTGCAGCGCTGCGGCGCGATCCGGAGCCACCCTCAAGTAACGGAGGGCCACCTGAATGGCCTGGCCCTTACGCTTGGAGGAAATGTTTGGCACCACATCCTCCGAACTCACCAGAGACCGCACGCGATACATCCACCCAAATGGAACATGAGGGAACGCTTTGCTGTCCTCCTCCCTCAGCGTCAACATGCGGTCGATCAAGTTGAGCAGTGCCCCTACTTCCGCGTTGAGTTCGCGGTCACCGCACACACCCACCCATCGCGCTGTCCAGACATCGCCGACGAAAGCGCGGATAAAGGCCTGGTTGCCGGCACACACATACGCCAGCCGCATCCCCAGCAGTCTCAGCACCCGGCTCACAGAGCTCACGCACTGTGAGGCGATGAGCACAAAGGTTTGTAGATTGGGCAACTCAAAGACATCCTCGTTGTTTACATACCACTTATCACACAGCGCACAGCAGTCGTTGAGGCGCTCCGCACGCTCCAGTGGTGACAATGGAGCACGGGAGGAGCTGAGTTCCGCCCCTTCATTCATAGGCGGGCTCGTCACAAATATCGCGCTGGCCTCCCCGGGGACATTGTTACTTGCGCCACTATTGTTCGGGTGTGTGCCGACGGCGCCAGAAGTCCGCAGAGTCCCTGGTGATGTGTGTGTGAGCTCTAGCACCTTCACGGCCTGCGTCCGGTTGACGATATTATTAGGGGAGGCGGGGGCTGTGCTGGAGATGGTCTTAGGTTCCGTGACTCTCTCCGGCGATGGCCTGTCAGTGTCAGGTGTGTTACTGCGCAGCATGTCTGAGTGGATTTCATTCACGACGCGGTTGATGTAAGCCTGCACAGACATCACGTACTCGTACCACGCCCCACGTAGCTGTTCCTTCGCCTCCAGCAGATCCGCAGCCTTTGACGCCTGCGCAGCATCGGCCGCATCGGCCGCATCTGTGGCCGCTGCGTCGGCGGTTTTGTCAGCTTCTGGCACTTGAAACTCCGTCTGAAGAGTGAAATGGTACCGGGAGCGCGCCTTGGTGAAGTCCTTGATATCAATAGAGTACTTTTGAAGGAGCTTCAAAGCATCAGGTGACACACCTGCCGTAGCCATCTGGGGCTGAAGTTCACTGATCGAAAGTTAAGCACGCTCGCTGGCCAACCTCCGAGGGAAGAAGTCTGTGTGTGTGTGTGTGCACGTAAGCGTGTCTGTGAGTAGTACGCGGGGGGAGAGAGGTGGGAAGCACGAGACTAAAGTGGTGACCAAAGAGAAAAGTGAAAGTGTACAGGGGAGAAGAGAGGGTAAGAAAGCGGCCCGGCAATGGCCCCTCCAACTGGTGAAGATGCCTACTAATGTGATCGACTATAGGGGGTGGGTCAGAAATAGCACTGAGTGCGTTTGTATGGAGGAGACACAGAGAAAGAGAAACAGAAGCGGGGGATGCGAGTGCGTAAAATAAGGATGTGCAAAACGAAGCCAGGACTTTGCAGCATGGATGTTGTGTGGACTAACTAACAGCGCCGTGACGAGTTTGAATGGGCTTTAGGGTGTTGTGGTTACCATGTTTTGCATTGTATTGAAGCAGACATATGCAAAGGCCCCTCATCCTCTATCGAAGGGAGAGCAGACCGATCAAGGAGTCCATGAATATGTGTGGTCTCTGTGAGCATTCGTACCTTTGCGATGGAAACTGAAAATACACACTGTTCATAAATGTACACAGACACACACACACAAAGGAGTGGGGGACACAATATATGCTGAAGGTCACCATAAAGTGGACGTGTGAGTGCAATGCAAGGAAGAGAAGGGGCATGTGGGAGTGAAGGTAGCATTAGAGTAAGCCGCAGGGGGGTGCGGAATACAGGGGGATAGGGTAATCAAAAATGAGATGAGAAGGGTGAAGGAGCACGCGCAGCACCAGTAGCCCACACACACGCACACTAATGATCCATCGCCCCGCCATCGGTTATTGCGTTCTCCACCCCTCAGAACCACGTGGCACTGTACATGTTGTTACTGATGCGGTCTCTTTTCCTTTAGGGAAGAGGGAGAAGTGTAGTCCGCTCTCCAAATTCCCCTCCTTCCATCCTCCGCCTCCTCGAGAGCCCCAGCTGCAGGTCGCCAGCCCGAGTGTGTGTGTGTGTGTGTATAGATGTCGCTGGTGCGCGCCATTGTGCAAACTCGTGGTGCGAAGACCTGCTACCGCGTGAACGACAGCTTCGTAGGTTCAAAGCTGAGCTGTGAGGTGCCATGGGGCTGAGGTTGCTGGCCCCGCTGAGGAGCCGGTACCACCTTGCGAGGTGCACGTCTCGTCACTGTAGATCCCTTGATAATGCGTGTGGGGGGGGCAGAGGCACTGCCTCGCGATGCAGCAGCAGTCAACACTAGCGAGGATGCTGATGAGGAAGAAGCAACGACCAGGTGGCTACCGCCTATGGACAGGGGGGGGGTGCCCTTCAACCCTGCCGCTTTACGCAGGTTACCAGTCCCCTTCCCTGCAGCGCCGTCACTGGTGCCCCTCGCTGCGCCGCCGAGGCGACCTGTGAGAGCGAGGTCTGCGCCACTGGTGGAGCTGCCTTGGCTTGCCAACCGCCCACGCCTCAGTGTGCCAGTCATTGTCTTACTGCCGTTCCGCGAGGTGCGTGGGAAGCCTGCGGGGGCGGTGGCTACGGAGGTCACCGAGCTTTCCATCAGGTGTGACGAGGCAAAGGAGCTGCGCCGCGACATGGTGAGAGAGCGGGAAAAGACGCTGGCGTTGTGCTCCTCAATGCGGTCGAGCCGCTGCTGCATGGTGCGGCTCGCGCTATCCCAGGAGGTGTGCGGGCGCGTCAGGTACTCCAGGCACGCGTCCACCGGCAGGTCGTCGAGGAAAGAGGCAAAGCGGATACCCTGAGACTTCTTCTCGGTGCCGGGGGTCTCACTCCGCACAGACGGCGACCGCGCAGAAGGAAGCGGGGACGACGCACCAGCTGGTGAAGAAGCACGGGGAGTGGAGTCCGCCACCGACGGAAGCCCAGGAGGTATGTGATGAGGCGGCTTCACTGGTGCCGTGCTGTTCAGAGTGATCTTGAGACTGTCTAGCGACTGGCGAGTCCGCCGCGGCGGAGGGGCCGCGTAGCTCCCACTGGACGCGCGGCTGTTGGTGTGGCTACTGGTGCCTGGTGGTGGGTGGGGGTTGCCAGGGCCACCGCTGGCGCTGCTAATGGCAGTCGAGCTGCCCTCAACGCTGCCTCTAGTGCACTTCAGCCTTAATGGTTTCATGGTTCCCTCTCCTCAAGCGAAGAATGTCACTCAATCCTCTCACACAACACGTCTCTGCCAGAACCGTATATATGAAGTTTGGGTGTGTATTGGTACTGTTTTGGTAAAGGCGAGCGTGTGTATCTGTAACAATGCACGCAACTATGGCTACTGCAATTAGCAAGAACACAGTGCGGAGAGGTAGGAGGGCAGGGGGGGTGAAACGAGGGAGTGGAAAGCTGAATCGGAGATGCACCTCATCATTACATTGCATGAGAATGGAAAAAAAAAATAGCAGCTGGAGAGCCCACGACAGTAAGGCCGGGATGAACAGGTGGACGTCAGGAAGCACACCACAGAAGGAGAGAGAAAAAAAGAAAAGGAATGGGGGGAAAGGGGAATGTTGCGCACACCGCACCAATGGCATCTATATATACACATATATACATATATATATGTGTATAGTGGTCTCTCGCTATTATTGACTTTTTTTGCTTCTCTCCTCCCCATTCCATGGTCAGTGGAGTGTTGTGCACCTGTGTATGTGTAGTGTGAGTCAGAACCGCGCTCCTCTTGCGCGCATGCGCTCCAGTTCTAGTCGCAACAGCTCCTCATCCATCGACTCCCCCACGTGCACCTGCCCTAGCTCGTCCGTGAGTGGGGGTGGGGGTGGAAGGAGTGCGTACTGATATAGCGCCACCGCCGCACTGCCGCCAGGGGACCCCTGCCACTCGGTCCCATACCGCACCGCACTCTCCCCTCCGAGCTGCGTGGTGTACAGCTGCCTCGCGGCCGCTGGCTCTGGCGTGTAGAGCGGTCCGCTAACCCTCCGGCTTCCACCCGTTGAAGGCGTACCAGCTTCGACGTGTGCAGAGACCATCAGCCGCACACGTAGTGCCGCACCGCGAATGAGAGCGGCGGTGCTGTTGCGCCTCCCGAGCAGTGGCACGGTGAGGGTCTGCGGGGTGCCGGGGCTCGCCAGTGCCTGCGTCCACTCACACACCGCAATGGCAAAGAGCTGCGACGCCCCGCCGCCACCAGAGGCTGCGTCCTCGTCCGTAAAGAAGAAAGTGATGGGCTCCCTCACCACCGACGCCGCCGCACCAATGGGAATATTTGGGAAGACCATGCCGTGCTCTTGGTGCTGCCCGGTCGCCTGCTCGTAAGTAATAGTGTAGCGCGCGGTGGGCGGGGCGCCGAGGCGCACTTCCCGCTGCAGTGGCCCCAGCGCATAGTAACAGGCGAGTCGCGGGATTGGGGTTGGGAGGTCAGCGGGGAGCTCCACACGCTCCACGTCCACAGACAGGGTGGCCATGTCGCTCTCGAAGCCCCCGGCTGAGGTGGGGCTTGGGGATGGGTACCCGCTCAGTAGGCTCTGCGGGATGTGCGTCAACGGTGGAGGACTGCCTCCCTGCTCGAGCACGCGGTAGGGTGTCTGCGACATCTGCTCCCCAGTTGAAGAGAAGAATGCGCGTGGCGCCCCAGTCTGTGGGGAGCCGCCGGTCACAACAGCACGCTTCGTGGTGTCCCCAGTCACGCCAGCCGATGGTGGGGCTGCAGGGCGTTGCCTAAAGGCCCTCGTCTCGTCCAAGTGCCGTCTCCTCATCTCTTTCGAAGCGTAGACAGATGAGGAGTCAGTGAGGGAGTCCAGTGACGACGTGCCAGTGCACACAACGGCCGGTTCGCCGTAGATGCGACGCAACTGGACACCGGAGCGCCTAGCCGCAGCGTACTTGTCGAGTGCTTGGAGAGCACTGCAAGTCGACGACGGGGAGGAAGACGTACGGGCGGAGCCCGTCTCCAGCCATTCGCGGACTCCCCTCCCGTGCTTGATCGCTTTCGCTCGCTCCTCAGCGGTGCTGGGGCCGTGACCACGCGAATGTTGGCCAGTGAGTGCGCTCTGTCTGCTGGCACGGTGGCTGGCCGCTCCCTCCGCGTCCATCCTCCTACGATCGCTAGGGCTGGGGTTCGATTCCGCCAGCAACTCTGGTACCCCATCTGGAAAGACGCTGCGCACTAGCTGGAGAAAACCATCACTGTATGGGACTCGCGCAGTCAAGCGGAACTCCAGTGATGCCAAGTGCCTTCCACTGGGTGTAAGTAGCCTAACGTGCCCCTGGAGTGTGGGTCGAGAACCGCTGCCCCGAGAGTCATCCTCCAGTACGATACCGAGCAGGCTTACGTAACCCTCAGCTACCGTCTCAAACATCCGCTCAGCCAGGCGTAGGCTGCGCTGGCCGGTGCTGGTGGTTGCTGTAGTCGCGGCGTCTTGGCCTTCCGTGGAGGGGGTCGTGTCCCTCCCTCCATTTCTGCTGCTGGTGCTACTGTCGGGAGAACGACCTGCACAGTGTTCGTGTGGGGTGTTTGCAATGTGTGTGGTCGTGTTCACCTCCTCATCGCTGCGGATACGATGGAGCTGGACCAGCAGGTGGCGGGTGCGCAGATAGTACAGTAGCAAGGCGTCCATGGAGATGCGGAAGGCCACCGTGGTGTCAAAGAAGCCGTTGAGGCCGGTGATTGGTGGTGTCGTAACCGTCTCATGCACAAGGAAATCGGCTGAGCAGAACATGCGGGCAAAGTAATCGGGCACGGGCACACCGTCAGGCACCTCCACTGCCACCAGCTGGCCTAGGAAAAGCTCCAGCACATTCTCGTCAGGATCAAGAGTATCTATGGGGGTGTCGGGTGTGACCCCGTACCCACGCAGAGAGCGCACCTGCGCCTCCAGAAACCGCACGCGGTCCAGCTGGCGGTCCAGCAGCTTCTGGCCCACCACCTCCCGCTGCGCTAGCGACGCCGTGGCCAGAGACAATTCCCTCTGCTCGATCTTGTGCTTCCCTGTCGCTGCAGTGATGCGAGTTTGAAGCATCTCATTCGTCAAGCGCATCTGCTCCAACTCGGCAAGCAGGCCCGCGTTCGCCTCCTGAAGCTCCAGCAGCCGCTCCGCTGCCGTGGTCGCGTCCCGCGCGAGGCCCCACGCCGCGTCCTCAGCGTCCCCAGCACCTTCGATGGGTGAGGCTGACCCCTCTGGGGCGGGAGGAGGAGAGGTGCCGCTGCCACTGGCAGCCGCGCGGCTCTTCCACTTGGCAGCGGCGGCAGCACGCCCAAGTGGGATGCTGGAGCTCCCACCAAATGTATCCAGCACGTCCTGCGTCGTGAGACCCTCGGTATCAGTGGTGTGGCTTGGCCACACGACCTGCAGCTTCGCCCGACACAGCTCCACTTCCATGCGGGTCTTGACCAGCTCTATCGCTGTGCTGTCGCGCTGTGCCTTGGCGGCCTCGCACTCCTCACGGCAGCGCACGTGGGTCCGTGTGCGCTCCGAGACATCCCTGTATAGCAGCTGAGAGACCTGCTCCCAGTGCATCGCGGCCTCGCGCCACTCCGTCATGTCAGCGTGCACCTCGTCACGGGCGTGGGCAAGCGCGTCTTCGGTGGTGCGCACGAACTCTGACATAAGGCGCACGTGCTGCTGCTCGACCGCCGCACGCTCGGTGGTTAACTGCTGCACCTGCATTTCCAGCTCCGCCACACGATCCTTGCTGAGGGTCCAGATCTGAGCATCCTTCATCAGCAGCACCAAGCGCCTGCGCTCCTCCACGAGCTGAGTGTTCAGACCCTTGAGTTCGACGATGAGATTTTCATTGGTGTTGCGCTGCGAGGAGAGGGCGGACTCCGCGAGAGCCAGCTTGGAGCGCAGCCCCATGACCTCCCCAGTCTTCTCACGAGTCTCCGTCAGCAGTGTCCGTACATCTTTGCTTAAGAGCTCGTTACTGTCAGCACCCACAACGAGACGGCTCCGCAGCTCCGTGATCTGACTGTCGAGAGAGAAGCGGATCTGCTCCTCCTCCTTGACGCGGCCCTGGAGAGTGCGCTCGAGGTCAGAGACGGTCTTCTGTGCAGAGGCAAACTTCTGCGTAGCAAGATCACGCTCGCGCACCAGCTGGTGCATCTGCACTGTTAAGTCCTCCACTCGAGCATTGCTGTTTGTATGTAGAGTGCGGCTGCTGGCGAGCTCCTGCTGCAGGGACTGGAGAAGCGTCGAGGACTCCTCCAGCTTGCGACGCAGCTCCTCATTCGCGTGGTAGAGCGCGCTCGCCGCGACGTAGTTCTGGATGCTCCCCTCAGTGCCCCACACCATCGCTGGGTCGGGGAGGGAAGCGGCAGGGCCCCACATGGAGCCCTCCACCAGTGCGGCGGCACGTGCCGCGTCGGGGCGCGCGACCGAGGGGACGCGCACGTACTGCAACTCCCCCTCAGTCCTCAGCCTCTCCGGCTCCGCCAAAGACATGGGATGTGACGTGTCTAATAAGGGGTGCAGAGAAGCAGCAGCTGCAGTGGTAGCCCTTGGCGAGGCTGCAGCAAACACGATTGGTTTATCAGTCTCTAGAGATTGCGGCCTCGGTAGCGACTGGGCAGGGGGGATGACAGCTGAGGGGCTGTGGACGGGTGATGCCTGCCCGCTCGGCAGCGCGGCACGTGCCCGCTTGACAGAGGCAGCAGAGGCCCTATCAGCCTTCGGCGTAGGAGCAGAAGAGCGGCGCTGCGCCACCTTGAGCAGTTTCACCTCATTCTCCCTCTCATTGAGGGTTTTCTGCAAATTCCGGAAGCGCTGCTCTAATGTATAGTACGAGTCCCGCCAGTCCGTCCCTGGGGACTGCGCAGCAGCGGACATGGTGGCGCGTGAAGCCATGCGCACTGTGTGTGAGTGTGTGGATGTGGTGGGTGCGTATATATTTATATTTGAGGAGGGGAGTAGTCGGATAGGCTCCGCTGCTCTAAATCTAATTTCTATTGATGCCTCTAGGCGTAACCGTAGTGATAACAGACAAGGAGAGAGCCCCTTAAAATAAAAAATGTGCGTGTGAAGCCAAAAACACTCGCTTGGGCTGAACGGCCCAGATGCAATTGCTGTAACTTAGCAGCCTATATGTGCCAGTGAACGAGAATGGGCGTCACGCGTGGAAAGGCACCCGCGTACCACAGCCTGTTACAGGCTGTACTCTATCAACGTAGTTGACTCTGTGCTTGTTGTTGCTGCTGTGTCCTTCTGTCCCCCTCCTGTCGCAACGAGGATAGGTGCAGAATATAGAGAGAACATGTGGAGAGAACGAGTGGAACGAAAATAAGCTCTGGGAAGGATATATATATATGCACAATTGCAAGGATACGCTACAAATCCTAACCACTAGGCTCAGATGGGGAGAGGGGGGGGCACGAGACCATATCGCGAAGATCTCCCCAGTTAGAGTAGTAAACTACGTGCTTTGGTTACCATTGCCACACTTCACTCCCTTGTCCTCCATTTAGCTAAAGACCATGGATGCTCTTGGTGTGTGTGGGGGGGGGGGGGGGGNCTTGGTGTGTGTGGGGGGGGGGGGGGGCTGCTCTCTGTGAACAAGTGATTAGATGTGCTCAGCTGTTTAGTCAACGCATGCACAAAAGGCACTATCAGCTACAAGCTCTTGTTGAATTTCTCTCGAGTGGCATCAGACACGCGCTCCCTATCCTTCCCCTGACGCAATAGCTGCGCCAGTCGCCTCTTGGGTGGCAACGGTTGCATGGGTGCCTCTTCGTCATCATCACCAGATGGCACTCTCTTGCGCTGCTTCTTCTCCTGTGCGTTGCGAAGAAACGTGTCCCACTTGCGGTAACGCTTGTATTCGAGCTTGTTGTGGTACTCCTTCTCTATGGCATCGTGGCGGCGGCGCTGCTCCAGCTCCGCCTCCAACACCACGTCCTGCATGGATGAGGGAAGGAGATGCCGATCCACAGACCACTTGGCCTGCGCCTCACGCGAGGGTAGAACGCGAAACTTGGAGTCACTCAGTTCCTGATAGCGGCCCATCTCCGGTGATCCGAAGTGCCCGGTGGACAGGTTGAACTCCTCCTCGCCGCCGAAAACAGCCCAGGGTGGAAGCTCCCCAGTCACCCCACTGGACGTGTCCGGTGCGTTGCCTCCGGTTGGGGTCTCAGCATCGGCGTCTCCGTCCTGATTCTCCCACGCCTCGGCGCCCGCGTGTACTCCGTCACCCTCGATCGCCATGGATTCCGGTGACCACCCCAGCACGTGGGTGCCCCCCTCGGACTCACCCGGTGGGGGCGTGAACGACTTGGCGGATGCTGCGAGACTGGCGGCGGCCAGGACATTGCGCTCGCGGCGCTGGCTGCTCTCCACCTTGCGGTCGCGCTGGAGGGCCTCCCGGCGTATGCGCTTCAGGTAGAGATTGATCTCCTTATTGTCCACTACTTGCAAGTTGTTGGTGCGCTGGGAGATGACCCGGAAGGCCTCGTAGTTCTCCAGTGTTCGCTGCATGCCCTCCTCCTCTCTCTGCATCCGTAGGGCTGGAGTTGGAGCAGGGCTGACAGGCACCATCCCCCTCGCACCTTCCTCCTGCTGCCGCTCTAGGACCTCTGGTGGGAAGAAGGTGGTCGCATGCCACTGCACCGCCTCCAGCAATGACAAGGGCACTGCACGCCGCCATCGCAGGGAGAACTGAAAGGCATAGCGGCGGAGGAGGCTCTCAGGCAGCTCATCCAGCTCCCCCCTCTCTGCTTTACCCCGCACCAGCAGTAGCTCGTCCTCTGAGAGTCGTACCCGCTCAAGCCGCTCGAGGCTCCGTGGGGCTGGGGGTGCTGCCTGGCGCCGCAGCGGCTTCCGTATGATTCCCCACGGCGTGTGCAGTATCTCCGGTGCTGACGACTCCACCTCTGCGGCGCTCAGCGTGCGGTCGCGCTCTCGGGGTACTGGGGTGCGGGCCGCGCTCCTGCTGTTAGTGCCATCACCACTGCTGCCCAGCATGTGCGCCACGCGCATATCCGCGGCCAGGATGCCCTCCACGGAGCGGAAGTAGTGCTGGCGCCGGCCCAGCATGGCGCGGACAGCCCGCTCGCTGACGTTCTCCACCACACGCTGGATCAGCTGCTCCTTGTCCCCATGTCGGAGCTGCCGCTGCGCTGCCAAAAAGATCCGCAACTCCTCCGGGTGCAGGCGGTCCAGCGCCGTGCGGAGGTCGGTGGCCGACTCCCCGCTCGCTGTGCGGTGTGTGGTGTCATGCATCTCCTCTGCCCACTGAGCGGTATTCCACGCGTCCATTGGGTGCCGAATCCGCATCGTGGCCACGGGGTCCGCCGAGCCGCTACCCTGTCCACCCCCGCTGGCCTGCTGCTGTGGTGTGCCCTCAGATACTCTGTTTGCCTCCACTGGCCCATCGGGATGATCGTTGCCACCGACTGGAAAGGCGGAGGGTGGGGCTAAAGGGGGTAGCTCCCCGCGCACGTACTCTTCAAACTTGGCTATGCACAGTCGGTCCTCATCACGCTGCCGCGCAACCTCCTCATCGGCCAGCTGCTCAGGGAAGGTTTCCATAACCTCCTCAATTTTCGTCTGTATGTTCTCCCTCAGCCGTGTCCGGTCCAGCCTGGTGGCATCACGCAGAGCAACGTAGGTTTCCGGCAGCGGCCGCACCCCTTGCTCTATCATGCGGGAAAAGAGCTTGTATGCCTGCCACTCCAGTCCAGCGCGGCCCATGGTAACGATGAGGGAAGTGTAAGTGAGTGCATCGGGCTGGATGCCGCGCCGTGTCATGATGTTCAGCTGCAGGAGCGCATCCCGCGCCATCTCATACGACTCACCCTTGGACAAATTCGCGGGCAGCTCGAGAAATGGCCGCTCATGCACACCGCAGCGCTGCTGATGCAGGACACCCAGCATGCTGCTCGCCACAGTGGCGCCTGCGCGACTGATGACGAGGCGGGCTGAGGCTGCTCGGAAGTTATACATGAATCGGCTGGGAGAGGAGGGGGGAATGCTATATGCCAAAGTGCCTATTCTTCGCCTCGCAGCTTCGCTCCCCACGCACACACCCAGAGCCGAAGGGGTAGGGCTGAGTTTTCAGAGTAAGACAAGCTGCTGGATGGTGGGCGGGCAGAGTGCACAGTGGTGGTGGTAGTGTTTTTTTAAACGGAACAGAATGAATAAAAAGAGGGGAGCAAAGGAAATGACGGCAAACGTTTTGCTGCTCCAAATGCAGTGAGAGAGAGAGCGGGAGAAAGACTGCTTGCTTGCTGAAACAAGAAGGGGAAGATTGGGGGAAGTGATTTCACCGAGCTAGTAGCGTCGACAGTAGAAATGAACTGTGTATCGCAATCAGTAACCGATGTATTAGGGTTTGGTGACTGTAAATCTCTATCACAACAGTGGGAAGAGGAGGAAATTAAAGAGAGGAGAAGAGCGTGTCGCTCAGGGCTGGCCACCCGACGCGTCCCTCTAGCTTCCCCCAGGATATGCGATGAATGCGTTGTATGTGGGAATCCGTGCATTCCAGCATCGCACGTATGAATCCACCGGTTGGTTATAATTGCTTCATCCTCCCTCTGTGGTATGTGTGTGTGTGTGTGCAGAACTCTTGTCCAAGGACAGCTGGGTGTCATTATTATTATTAGGTCTACTTTTCGTGTGCTTGCTGAGTCGCGACAGCAGATGGTTATGCCTCTCATGAAATTGTACAAGTACGCAGAAAGCGGGCAGCTAGTGCATGCGATCTGCTCTATCGAAGTGCGTGGGTGGCGAACGAAACAAAAATATGAAGAGTGGGGAAAAACACCGCAGCGGGTGCTTGGGGCAGTGGCTGTGTTCCTCGCCCTCCACAGGGTCATAGATGGACGGCATCCCTCAATGTAACTCTATAACAAGCCTCTTAGCGGGTCATTCAGGTATTCCATCTGTTGCTTACCACTAAGCTTCTCCCACCGTGTGCACAAAAAGTCCATACGCTCCCGCAGGCCCATTGTCTGCACGGAGGGGTGCGCTTTGAGAATCTCGAAGGCAAAGGAAGCCACAGGTATACTACCGGATAGGTCTCGCTTCTGCATACGCTCCGCCGCGCTAAGAACCTCCTGCTCTCGCTCCTCGGACATGTACGCTGGCCGCCCGGAGGGGTAGACGATGGTGTCCCCATCCTCCTCCTCTTTTGTGGAGAGTTTTGCCACTCTAATACGCTGCTTCTTTTCCGGTATAGGAGAGCTCCCCCGCTTCTGGCTGGCTTTTCCCCGCTTACCGTTGGTTGACGCAGCGGCAGCAGCAGTAGTGGTAGTAGGTTTCTGCTGCTGCTTAGAGATGGAGCTTCGCCGCACAGCGGCCGAGGCCCCTGTCTTCGCGCCAGACGAACGACCGACTGCCCCACCAAGCCTACAACTAACGTGTCGGAGCATTCTGCGAAACTATGCGTACTGCTCAGTTCAGAGGTTTTGTGTATGTGTGGATTGGCATGCCCCCCACTAACAGCCCGGGTCCGCCCACCAAAAACAAAAAGAGGTGAGAAAAAAAAGAGAAACTTAGAAGTGCGGTGAAAGTAAGGAGGGAGAGTACGAATGGCTTCATGTGAGTACAAAACCTCCAATCTGCATTGCTCAATGGTGGAACTGCATGCATATAATCAAGCTGTTTGTGATCGCAGCAGAGAGTAATTAGTCAGCGTTAGTCACTGATAGCGTGAATCAGACGTACCTGTTTGACGGAGAGGCCCCTCGAAGCGAGAGTAACAGAGAGAGAGTAATTATATATGCATATACATGTAACCTCTTTGTAGTGCCTCATAAAGGCTATTCAGTGACAAGTCTGTGTATGCGGGTGTGTGTATGCCTGTGCGGTGGCAAGTGCACGCGAATAGAGCCAAGGAGAGCACAGGGGACGTGCACTAGTAAAACAAAACAGAAAAGGTGGGAGGATGTTGTCATTTCTTCTCCACCCCGAATGAATGAACATGAATCACAAGCGAATTATAGCCACATGCGTTGTTGGTGGCGGAGTATGGGTCTGGGATATATTGCACGGCCTCTCCCTCACATCACGGAGAAGCAATGAAGGAAAGAGAGTGAAAAAGAAGGGCACAAGTGGCCTGGGGCCTCGAGCACGATTAAGCAGTGAAACTGTGACGCACTAACGATGAGAGGAAGAACGGGCTAATCCGCTATCGATACGCAGCCAGACCGTGAGGCTTGCTGAGGACGCAGCAATACCAACTACGTCCGCGAGACAGTGGATCCTGTAGTGTGGTGGGAGTGAGTATCCGCTGCTGCACGCTCATGGGCGGATTCTCGGTACTTCGTTGTTTATGAAGGTAGTCGTTAGTGGTAGTGAACAGGTGTGAATAAGGGTGAGTAAATCAAAAGAGCACAGCAAAGAGAACAGATAATTGGAAAAATGGAACGGTGTCTGCAAAGCAATATCTGCACGCTGCTTTCGTGTTGTTGTTATTTGCCTTTCCTCGCATCTTCCTGTCTCGAGCAAGACATGCGCGCAGAGAACTGTACGACTGGTACAGCAAAATACTCCTCTTTCTCGCTCCCGGTTCATGGGTGTGAGCTTTGCTCGCCTGAGGACCCAGCACTCGCCGGTTCATGCAAACAGGTGCCATAGCACATGTCTGGCATTAAGTTGTGGAAAGGTTGACAGAGCACATGTGCACTCTGCACTTCCATCTCACACGTGTCCGTGTGCGTGTGTGCGTGCGTATGCGCCTGTATGCTAGCACTTCCTGTGCTTCGTTAATGTAACTTCTTCGCTACTTGCTTTTCATCTTCTCAGCACTGAGGATTTTTTTATTCTTTCTCCTTTCGCTTCAATAAGAGGGCATGTTTCAGACACTAAAGGGGGGGCTTTACCCACTCTCTGTCCAACTGACTCATGCCGATAGGGATCCATTGCCAATATCAGGATTCCCGCCTGCAAATACAGAGACTCATAGAAGCAATTGAAGATTGCCGCTGCACAGAAGTGTAGGTCAGTGCCCCCCTCCCCCCAACACACATACACACGAATGTATGGGAAAAGTAGAAGGACGTGAACAGGAATAACAATAATAACTGTCAAGTGCACATAAAGTACGAAGGACAAAGACGATCGAGTTCCACGACGGATACTATCTATACTGGGGACCGCGGGAATATGAAGACACACGTCCGTGAGGCTCTGGGGGTGGTCCAGCTGGAACTGGGGCTGGGAACAGTGCGGACTTGAAAGACTGCGATGTAGTCGCGGCGCGAGGGGGTGGGGGTGCCATACCTTCAGGGCCAGCAGGAGGGAGTTGTGATGGTGGTGGCTTCGGTCGATCCGGTTGCTGCTGGACGACGGTGTGCATTGCGGGCCCACAGATCGTCAAGGCGCCGACGCGGGTGCGGTCCAGCCTCGCACAGAATACACGGGGGTCGCCGCAGTACAACTGTGGTGGGCAGATGGCCGCAGGTAAGCACACAAACAAGTCGCTCTCCGGTGGCGGGGGTGGAGGCGGTGGTGTTGGAAGACGTGGAGGCGGCGCTGCGGCGGGAGGGCCATAACTAGTTGGGACCTCATCCACTATGGGTGCTGGATAGACGGAACCTGTAAGGTCGCCACCAGCATATGAAGATGGAGGGAGATCACTGACCTGCTGCTGCTGCCGCCTTCGACTGACCCTGTTGTGGTCATCAGCAGAATTGGAGCGGTCCCGTCGGCGGCGGTGACGGCGTCGTGCTCGCGATGAAGTGGAGGTCACCGAGGAGGCGCTGGAGTGGCTGCGGCTGCGGCTGCGGCTGCGACGGCGATTGTTGGATCGAGATCGACTGCGGCGATGACGGCCGCCGTGCCTCTCCTCACGCCGGCGCCGGGGCTCGCCAGGGTCACGATTGGCCATGTACTCAGGCGGTGCTGAGGGTGTGGGGACGGACGAGACGGAGGATAGAGGATTCCGGGAAGCCGCGGATGAGAGCTCAACCGTGAGTTGGTTTCCACGAAAAAAAAATGGCTTCTTGTCCTCTAGCCCGGGGATGTCTTTTGCGAATGTGATCCAGCCGAACCCACGAGGTCCACCGGACTTGTCCTTTTGCAGAAATACTCGCTTCACGGGGCCGTACTGCGTGAAGAAATCTGTGATGCTGTCCGCGGTGGCCTCTCGGGGAAGGTTCCCAACAAAGTAATTGTCCATGCTTCCCGAATCGTTCTTACCTCTCCGGTTTCTCCGGTCATTCCCATCACTCCCTCTGCGAAGCATGTGTACTGAATAATGTCTATAAATAACGCGAGAGAAATAGAGCGGGGATAGAGCAGCGATAGATCAATGAAGGGCGAAGAAGATGAGTGGTTTCCTTCCCACTCGAGGTGGTTTGTTTGTCTGTTTGTCTTTATTTACAAAATCAGATGTGGCACACTGACAGGCGTGCGCTCCGGGTGAACTCTGGCCTGTGGCCGACATCATTTCAGCTGTCACCTGTTCTCTATAGTGTGTATTATAACAAGTAACCAACATTTGGGGGGAGAGTACTTACTTAAAATAATAATCAAAAGGTGAGGTATAAGAAAGTAAAGCGATGAACGTCCGCAGCCCATTCATCCCACTCTTACTTTGCTGGCCTCTCTCCTCGTTGCTTTCGCGCTATGGCCAGTCATCGTGTCCACAGAACTTTCCTTCCTTTATTTCCTTCTTCACTCGGTTTCATGTCTCTCTTGTCGCGCGCTGAGAGACTTTGCTACACAGACGTCCACACCCACATGGACACGCCCTCCTCGTACACATATAGTCTTTCCCTCCGCCTCTCGCGCTGGTTCCTCTCCAGTTAAAGAATAGTTCACTCCGCAAGTGTGCCTCCTCCTGCCCCTCAACGCTCCTCTCTAAAATATTATCCGTAGTCGAGGAGTTGATGAAAGATGGTGACACGAGTATGGCAGATCACTTGCAACATGCATCTACATCACTCACTTACAATTCCCCGCGCCAGTCAGACCCAAAACCCAGCACACAACACACGCATGCTGACGCAAAACAGGAAGCCAGCTGGTCACCCGCAATGCGTTCACTCCGCAGCGCCCTCTGGGTCCTCCTCTGTCTGCGCGGGCTGAGCTGCGGGCTTCTCGTGGCGCAGCTTGGTGCCTGACACAACGTCGTCCACGCGCAGGATCATCGACGCAGCCTCAATGGAAGTCTTCAGGGCCTGGATCTTGACGGAGGCTGGCTCGACAATCTTAGTCGTGCGCGCGTCTACGATCTCACCAGTGACACCGTTGATCCCCCAGTACCAGCCCTCCGGGTTGGCGTGACGGGCGCGGAGGTCGGTAACGGTACGAATGACATTCGCGCCGCAATTGCTGGTGAGAATGCGCGGCACTACCTCTAGGGCCATAGCAACGGCCTGGTACGCCGCCTGCTCAACTCCGCTGATCGTCTTGGCCTTTGCCATAAGCTGGGCGGACACGTGCATCTCGCAGGAGGCCGCGCCGTACACAATGCGAGGCTCAAGAATGATGTTACGAGCCACAGACATGGCGTCGTGCAGGTTGCGCTCCATCTCGTTGAGGGTGTCCTTGCTAGCGCCGCGGAGAACAATACTGCACGCTGAGCCGGTGGGGCAGCCAGTGATGAAGGTAAAGTATTCGTCACCGATCTTCTTGATCTCAAAGAGGCCGGCATGGCCAACGTGCTCCTCGGTGAGCTCCTCAACGCGACTAACAATGGTGGCGCCAGTGGCGCGGGCGATACGGTTGTTGTCCGTTTTGCGGAGGCGGCGAATGCAGGTGATGCCGGCCTTATAAAAGAAGTGGGCCGCTAAATCGGAAGCACCCTTCTCAGTGATGACCACATCGGGCTTGAAGGAGATGATAACATTGCAGATGGAGCGTACGTAGTCCTCTTCCTGCTTCAGTAGCGCCTCCCAGTCCGTTTCCTTGGTGACCTCCACATTGATGGCGGTCTCTGGCTTCTTGTACTCCAGGGGGCAGTCCAGCAGCAGAATGCGCGGCTTTTCAATCACGCGGCGCATCTTCTGATGGATGTGGTCCTTGTTAAACATGACGCCATCAAGCACCTGGCTGTCGTTGATGGACCCGCCAGGGATCTTCTCCACCTTGGCGTAGCGCTTGATGTCGATGTCCTTCACGCCCGTCACCTTGTTCACCTGGACAACACGGAGCGTCGCCTCCACGGCCATGCGGCACATGAGTTCCTCCTCGCGCGAGTTGAACTTGGTGCCGAGGCACGCCCGAACAACATTCTCGAGCTGCTCTTTGTTCTCCGGGTCGATGGTGGTGGCAACCTTCTGCACAGCCGCGAGGGCGTCGCCGAGGGCGAGCGTGAAGCCCTTCACAATCTTGAGGGGGTGGATGTTGCGCTCCAGAAGGGGCTGTGCGAGGCTCAGGATCTCCCCAGTGAGGATGATTACAGTGGTGGTGCCATCGCCAACCTCCTCGTCCTGGGCGCGGGCGAGCTCGAGCATGTGCTTCGCAGCCGGGTGCACCACATCGATCTCTCGTAAAATGCAGTTGCCGTCGTTGGTGAGTACAGTGCCGCCCATAGGGTCTAAGATCATCTTGAGCATGGCACACGGGCCTAGCGTGCTGCTGATGAGACTGGCAACAGTCTTCGCGGCCTCGATGTTGTTCATCTGAGCCTTGCGACCAGACTCACGCTCAATCTTCTGATTGACAACAATGACAGGCTGCTGTGCGCTCATCATTTTCGCGACGGGGCTGTGGTGTGGGTGATTTACTCTTCTTAATTCCTCTTGTTAGGAAGTGTTATTAATGCCGGTGTATAGAAATTGATGGAGGCGCGAATACCTGTATGAGTGTGTGCGCGCTTGCTAATCTATCTTCCAAAACTGACGGATAAAAAATGCTGGCAGTGCACCCATTAAATAGTAGCGTGGTCAAGGAAAAGCATAAAGAGGGAGTAAGGCGAGTAAGTTAGTTGGCACTGAGATACGAGAGTGCAATCAATGGAGGATCAGTTTGCTTCTTCTTGGGAAAGAATGATGAACAGGAAATGAGTACCGCCTGAGCCTCCAACACGGGAATGCGGGTTTGGTGGGGTCGAGAAACGGAACACTCATATTTATTATCCTTCTCTCTTTTTTTTTGAATGTGTGTGCATGCGTGAGTGCCACAGTGAATTGTATAAGAAACGAGCACGCGTTGTGGTGAATGTACAAAGAAAACATATGGCCAAGCCAAGGCGGGACGGGGAAAGTAAAGGGAGAAGTGATAGGACGTCGATGTGTAGCACTTCTACGCAATTATGGTCTCTCTGTCCCTCTTGCCGTGCCCTGTGATTGCCTAGTGCAAGCAGTTAAACGCCTACCCGAGAAGTTCCTTCACTGCCTCCGCAACGACTGTGGCGGTGCTTGCACTGTCAATTCGGACATCCTCCATTCCATCAGCCCTTGTCACTCCCGCGTTGACAATGGCAATCGGGACCCCAGCCGCCTTTGCTGTCAACGCATACCGGTATGCACTGTAGACCTGCAGAGATGTGCCGAGGCACACCAAGCAAGACGCGCGCCTCACCAACTCGAGGGTGTGTGTTGTGATGTCCCGCGGTACGTTCTCGCCAAACAGAATGACATGTGGCTTCAAGTAGCCACCACACTTGGGGCAGTCCACCAACCTCATCGCATTCACCAGATCTGAAGGGGCGTTATAGTCGCCATCCGGGCGACTTCGTGAGGTGTCCAGAATATACTGATCATACAGGCTTCCATTAACTTCGCGGAGGATGTGCTGTAGGCGCACACGGGGGAGTACCTTACGGCATTGAAGGCAAATAACTTTATGTATGTTGCCGTGCACCTCGGTTAGGGGGGGGATCGCTGGCTGTATATTTGGTGTACGCTAGCAACGAGCTGTCACCGATGCCACCATGAGCCGCCAAATGATGCAGGCCGTCCACGTTTTGGGTAATGATATGAGATACAATACCCGCCTTCGCCAAAGCGTAGAGGCCCATGTGTGTGGGATTGCAGGAGGCCCCGGACATTGTCGAGTATCCCATCATACTGCGTGCCCAGTATCGCTTCTTTTCATAGTCGTTACGCATAAACTGCTGAAAAGTTAGGGGAATGAAATCCTCTCGCCTGTACCGCCCATGAGGACCACGATAGTCTGGTATCCCGCTCTCCGTGCTGCACCCAGCGCCCGTGAGCACTACACAGTTCCCACTGCCGGTCCACCTAATGAAGCCGGTAAGTAATGAACTACCTCGCGAGCATCGAGTACTCTTCATCGGATGGGGGTTTGTAGAATGTATGTGTACACCAGTGGTGAGCGTGACCACTGTATCCCTACAAACGAGAGAAGAGCGACCACGACAAGAAGTACGCAGTGCCATTCATGTGCAGGGGGTTTCCCAAGTTTCAGCGTTCCGCAAGTTACCTGTGCGTGTGGTTAGGGGAAGGCGGGGATGGTGCAAGAGCACCAAGCGCTGTGTCAAGTGCTGGTGGATTCGTTTAAATGAGCATTGATTTCTGTGAGTAAGATATGCTTAACTGCATATACAGTGACAAACACCTGGAATGCTAAGGGAGTCCGTCAGGATACGAGCTACGTATCGCAGACTTGGTCTGTTCAGGGAGGTGCGGGCGGTTGGGGGGGCTTAACGGCTGTCCTCATCGCCCCAGTCAAAGGGCGGTGGCCGTGCATTGCGTCTTTGGATCTTCCTCTCCTCAAGGTCAACATTTTCAAAGGTGAAGTTGTGAGCAGGGAATCCGTGTGTTTGGCCGGCAAACATGCCATTCATCCACCGCACGGAGCTGTCACGCACCTTCTCCTCTGTCAAGGTATGGGCATTCTTCAAAACGAATGAGGACTGCTTCACCCGCGTAACTACCCACATCTTCGTATGCCGCGTGTGCCCGTGATCCTGCACATCTGGGATGCTAATATCCTCGTTGTAGCACAAGAGAGCGTGAGGATGGGCTTCGACGGATGTGCGGATGAGGTCCTCCTCCCATCCAATCCGAGAAAAGACAACTAGGCGCCCGTCATCCCGTAGAAGCAGCAGCGCCGCCTGCAGCGCTTCGTTGAGTTCGTACCGCTCGTTATTCACCACACAACGAAGTGATGTGAGGAACTTCCATGACATGGGTGATTTTCTGCGACTCGACTGTGTCAGCCACCCATCTTCAGGCAAGTCATTCCCAGCCGCCTCCACGATCTCAAGCACCTTCCTCGATCCCCCGAAGGGACGCCCGCTACGTATCGCGCGGGACAGCTTCATGGACTGCTGCGGCGTGAGGATGGCGTAGGAAGCCAGCGCGCTCGCAAGGGTGTGCTGTGGGACTGTGTTCAAGTACCCAAGTGCATCCATCCCGCTGCTCAGGCCGTATCGCATATCAACACTATGCTCGCTCTCATCGCCAAGCAAGAAACCTCTCTCAGGGTCCTCCAGTTGTGTGATGGAGGGGCCGGGGTCGATCACTACGGCATCGAACGAGCGCTCTCCGAACATGGCCTTGATTTCTGACATGTTGTTGTGATAGAAGCGGAACCGATCGCCACCGAACTCCTCCACCAGCTCCCGGGCTGCAAAGGTGACGTCAGTGTCGCAGTCAAGGCCAACTACACGGGTGTAGGGCTTCCCGTTTTCAAGGATAGCGCCGGCATGATAGCCGCCTCCCAGTGTGCAGTCCAGCACATCGTAGGAAACAAGCCGCCGCGTCTTCGGGGTCAGCACTGTAGACAGCTGCCCGCTCACTGGGACCAGCGCATCGGTGTCGGAGCTGGGCCGCAGAAGCGCGCGCTGGTTAGCCCCCCGTGGTTTGCCTGGACGGGACGTCCTCCTTGCCCTCCCACTATGACGCGGAGCTTTAATGTCTAGAGCCCTCCTTGCGGACTTGTGGCACGGGAATCCCTCCTCCGCCGCCTTTTTCGAAATGTACTCTGCCATATTTTTCGTCTCAAGCCACCGAAGCCCGCCGCAGACACCTTGAACCAACTGTTTCATCATCAATGGAGGATGCTCCACGCGGTTCTGCATGGACCAGCGTTGCGGGCTCACAAGACGCTTCATTTGAAGTGAAGCGAGCTAGTAAAGGTAAATGAAGGTCAATGAGGGAGGGGGGGGGAAGTACACGTGTTCATATCCATATGCATGTGTGCGTGTGTGAATGTGCGCTGAAGAAGACATTGGCGGCACTTGCTTGAAAGTAGCCACAACAGATTGGCGGCTCGCGTTTCGTTTTTCTTCTTCTTTCGTTTCTGTGAGCATCCTGAGCACGACTCACTGCATGTGAGCTGTCAGCTGCAGCTACGTTGATCTGGCACAACATCCACATGCGGGAGGATCGCTAACGTTGCTCAGACGCTCTTTGACAACGTGCAAAAGGCCGTACCAAGCATCACAAGAATGCACCCCATCACAACACGCGGCTTTAGAGATCCCTCCTGCAATACCACCACGCTCATCAGCACAGTGATAACGAAGGCCAGAGAGTTCACAACAATCGACCCAACAGATACGTCCACCTCTCGCAATGAATAGAAGAAGATCACAGATCCGCTTAGATTTACTAGTTGGGTGCACAAGTACTTTGGGCGTCTGAACAAGAACAACAGATCATCCAATGCGGAATTGCTACTCTCGATTCCCTGACTGTAGTGTTTGAGCAGAGGGTTCGTCACACCCCATATAAGTGCAGCTAGGAGCATTAGCGCAATCATCGTTGCGTACGTACGTAACGTGTATGTGTGCGTGCGTGTGACTGGGGGGGGGGAGAGATATCAAGCGAGCACGCACAGTAATAACAACAGCAATGTCAAACGGAACAAAAGGTTCCCTTATTCTGTCTACAATATAATAATATTAAGAAAAATGGCAAGGTGGAAGAAGAGGGAGTCTAAAAGAAATGCATCTCCTGCAGTAGTCTCGCATCGCAGAGTCTTCCATTTTGGCGCCTTCTTCGGGCACATATACCTTCCTTATTTATAGATATGTATATATTAGGCAAAAGGCGATAGTGTTTATGTTGCCCGTCTTTGTTCTTGCTGCTGGTATTATTATTTTGGACGTAAAGTATGCGGGTGCGGACAGATTCGGCTTCCTAACGCTTAGCGAACTTCCTCTTATTCTTCTTCCCATCGACAAAACCGGGGAACTGCCCTGGCTCCCTCCTACGATCCACCGACAAGAGGCCAGACTTCTTCAGGGGGATACGAGTTAATGGAAGTAGCTTCGTGATGGCATTTGCCACTGCCATTCTACAGGCGAATGCAGCGATGTCATTCGCAATAGAAGGCATGGCCTTTCCTTCCGAAACGATGTTCACGTCAAAGTCGTTGAAGTTAAGTTTGGCTTCATCGAATGGCATCAGAACCATCTCCATCAGCCATGACTTATCATCAAACACAACAGACAACGGCTTCCCCATCAAAGTAACAGACCCCTTCCCGTTTACATTTTCTCTTATCAAGGCTGTAAACATGTACTTCTCACCATCAGCACGTCCATGTCCGACAGCTACGCCAGTCTCAATGTCAACCTCCGCGTTATCAATACGCACACCGATCTGGTGGCGAGTGTCCTCACCAGCAACCTTTCTCGAAAAGTCCCGCAGAACAGAGTAGAAGTGACTGTAACTGTCAGCACTGTCCGCCTGTAACGTTGACTTGCTCATCAAGTTGTAGTTCTCATACATGACACGCACATCCTCGCGATTAAACTTTCGCCGACTGAACTCGAATAATGCATTCTCAGTCTTGAAGGCCCTAGTTTCAGTCATGCGACCCATCCACTCCAAAAAGTTCGTGTAGTGGCCAGGGGCATTGTCTAAGCCAACAGCATCAGCAGTGATGACCCTGCTCAACTGCCGGGCTGGAGAATCCGAGGGTTTGCTGATGGACTCCAGGATGTGTGTCACAAGCGCCTGGGCTTCGTACTTTCGCAGATCAGGAAGAACAGCAGAAACAATTTCGCCAAGCTGCTCTTCATCAAGGCCATCAACAGACGCGAAGTAATCGTCGACAGATTTGAAGTACATGCCTCCACTCACGCGCATCCATGCCTCCTTCAAAGACTGAGCTGTTAGATCCATCCGAAGTTTGTCACGTAAAGAAGAAAGACTGTTATGTTCGGCAGGAACGTACTCCCCCGGATACATAGGATACTCTCGAAAGTGAAACAGATTTCCGTGGTTGGCTTGACTATTTGACACCATCGAGTTCTCACCCACCTGGAGCGGCATCATTGTTTCCCTGATCTCCTCCTCTTCCCTTGATAACTCCTTGTCCTGGTTGCGTTTGACGTGTGAATTCACCCATCGGAGCCTTTCTCCATCGCTTTGTGGAGCCCCAGTGGTCGTGCCAAGCTGTTGAACTAACCGGAACAGTCTGGCATGACGAGCCGTCCGCGGGCTCAAAAGCTGTTTCATAATAACGACAGCACCACTATCGTGAACACGAAAGAACAATGTAGCGAAACAGGCATTTAAAAAAGGGAGAAGGATAGCATGTGTGTGTCTGTGTAGTGCATGTGTGGCGTACTGGTGCAAGATTTATTCATCGTTAAATAAAAATAAAATATATTTTTAAAAAGTGCAGTCAATAATAGCGGCTGAAAATGGTATTGTGGTTTTCAGATTTTCAATAGAGTTCATCATTTTTTTTTTTGAAAGTATATCTACGGAAATACTGACAGGTACATAAACTCCCAAGACTTTTCGTCTGCAACTACAGTATATTTTTTTTTCTCTCAGAGTGATCTATAAATAAATAAATATGTTTGTGTGGTTCAGTGATCAAAACAAGTAGGAAAGAACGATGGTAAATCAATACAAGCCCAGAGTCATATGTATTTTTTTAATTTCTCGTTTTTTATGTGTATCATTGAAGGTGGTCAGAAAAGCCTATCCTGCTAAGCTTAAAAAAAGCGTAAAAATCAGTAGATTTTATTGTACAGCATCCGATGAATCAGGCTGTAGGCGCTAAAGTGAACCTTGAAGTTCACTAACAGTAATGAGCATCTCCTTTTCTTTTGCAGCGATAGCCTCACGCAGTTTCTGAAGTTCTACGAGTTGCTGTTCAAGTCGTAAAGAAAGCCCCTTTAACTTGATACTTTGGTCTTCATTCTGGATAACCGATTGGTTTGGATCAACATGAGTATTAACTTGCGCTTTTTCGACTGCTGTTTCCTTTTTCGGGAAGTACTTTTGGCGTGCCCCCACATTATGTTGACATGTTGTCGCGTTACTGCGGGCTTTCTCGAGTTCTTTATCTTCAAATAAGCACCGCAAATCTCTTTCTTTTGGAACAGCATTTATGTCGTGAAAAAAATCATTCGCGCTTATTGCTGGGACGTCTGAAAAGGTTGGCGGATATATGTCACTCTGAAACTCAGTATCACTGCTTCTGCGAGGTAACATGACTTGAATAGTGGATAAACGGTCTGAAGTCAGCTGATACAACCGGGTTATCTCACATCCCCTAATATTCAGGGACCACTTGGGAAACATGCACATGCCCTTGATCGGTGTAGGTTCACTGTAATCATGACTCTTTATCAGTTCCCCATCCAATAACTCGTAGCACCGAAAACCTCCTTCACCTTTACTCCCAACGTAAAGGAGACTTGTGTCCTCATCGTAACAAGGCAACATCGCCGAGCTAGAAGAGTCAACAACCATTACGCTTTCAGGCGTATTCATGTTTCGGGGGTCCCACATTTTGATCTCACGATTCTGATCGGAGCCAAACGATAATATTTTATTTTTTCGCTTAGCCCAAACACATCGCTGGGAGCGAACATTCATGTGCGCTTCGCATGAAGAAAGGCAGCTACCACTCCGTGGATCCAGCACACTAAGTCTCCTGTCACGTGACGTGCTGCAAATCAGTGATCCATCCACATTCCAGTCAATCCCAGTGGGGTAATCACCAAGGCAACTCGCCGACGCACGTGCCTTTTCCATCTCAATATCCCATATGTGTATAACACGATCGAGGCCGGCAGACGCCATGATGTTGCATGCACTCGGGTGGAAGGATAACACTCCGCATTTTTTGGCGTGTCCTTTCAGCTGGGATATGGGTGTTGAGGAACTCTGCTGAAGTCCATCCTCGGGGATTCTCCACCCCGCGACACCCCCATCTTCGCTCGCAGTGAATAAAACCTCCCTGTCAAAAGGATGAAATTTTACGTCAATAATAGCGCCTCCTTGTCCCAAAAGCAGTGGTGGGTTTGGGGGAACCTTCCTGTATTCCCCATGACGAAAGATTGCCGTACCACCCATTGTGGACCATGGAACGGCAACATAAGTGTCATTACACGCTATCATGTTGCTGCAGTCCCACAGAGCACCACTTGGTGATACATCGCGAAACCGATCCTCCACTTTTGAAGGATGGGACTGCGCGTGTCTGAACCGTGAGATCGGCATTGACTGGTTAAAATGTATACATGTATGTAGAAAAGGTAATTAATATAAAATAGAAAGTAAAAACATAATAAATACACACTTTTTGTAACTCATAAATCAACAATATTCCGTATGACAGCCTCGATGGAAGAGGTCTGATACAAAATAGTGACATGAGAGCATGGATGCAAGTTTATAAAAATATAGATGCGTGTATTCTTTAAAAAAAATATTGTATGTATAGGGGGACAACACAGAACGGATAAAAAAAACTGCCCTAAAGAATATGTGAACAACTAAAAACTATCATTCCAATTTATGCAGTTGGCTTGTTTTTATTGTTAATGTAGTTAGACTCCTCCAACATCTTACTAGCATGCTCCTTTCTCTCGTTTACGTCATTTCGATGCCTCAGCCATACGGACTGCTTGAGTAACTCGTTCACGTCATCAGTCGGCCACCGTAAAACAGCAGATGCTGTGTCTGTTCCACACAAGTACATTATTATCGCTGCTAAAACAAAACCGCCAAAGGCCTTTTCCATGAAACGATGACTGTCATACTTCCAGTATATACGCCAGTCCCTTTTTGCCTTCTTCAAGTACCATTGCCGGAACTCTCGATTCCTCATGTCCCAGAGCACGTGGTACCACTTTATCTCGGGTCGCAGCTCATATGGGTTGGTCATCCTTCAAAATAAAAATACTGTAAGTAAAAGAAGGAGGAGAAAAGTGCGAGTGCAGTTTTTTTTTTTGAGACTGATTGGTAGCAACATGCAAGTCCACTACTGTTAAGTAAGTAAAAAAAAGGGGTAACTTTACTGGCTCGTTACCCCGGTGTTTCTATAAACGCCATTACCTTTTCGTTACCTTTTTATCTCCTCCTCAAAATCATGCATAGAGCATCACGTTAATGTACCTGGGAGGGACGCTGCTTTTGATTCACCAACAAACACAAATCAGCACTATAAAACCTATATAATCATAAATAAAAATCGGCAAACCCTCAAACACCTAAACTTGTGGAACCGTCCACTAAGTCAAACAGCAGGTAAAAAATCAACTCTTGCAGCAACCTTAGTCCCGATGCTTATCATTCCCTATAAGCCCACCCAAGGATACCACGGCAGTGGCACACACTGTTGTTAAACAAGTTCTGCACAAATGTGCGGCAGGGACGGTCGTTGTGCGCGCGCGCCCGGCGCCGAACACGCGCCGCCACGCCGCCCCCGCCAAAAGAGCACCGGACCACCCGCCTGTATTTTTCCGGGCCTCGCCACCGACCCAACCCCCGAAACCAGAAATACCTCGCCAACCATTGCGCGTATGACGCCGGCGGCGCCGCAATAGGAACAAGCTTTCAATCTTGTACTCGCTCGCTCGTTCCACTGTCCAACTCCCTTGACGGAGGTTGGCTGCTAACGTGAGCCCGACGAATTGGCACCACCACTGCCTGTGCAAACTAGGCAGTGGGATTTCTATACCCCCGAAAGATTCGATAACAAACGGCACGCCGCTACGCTTACAAACACCACTTTCTGCATGTGCTTTCCTTTCCCCCCACCGTCTTTTGAAGATGCGGAGGGGGGCAGGGGGAAGAAATGATAGAAGTGCACCTCGCCAAAGTTAGCGGGAATACCGTCGACAGCGGGCGGCCCAAGCTACCTTACAAGCGCGCTCGCGGTTCCATTCTTTAGCAGGTGAACCTCCGTGGGGGGGGGGCCGCCTCGAGGATGGTTGCGCTTCTTTGGAGAGGGGCTTGTGCTTTGGGTTGCGGCAGCCCCGAAATACCCACTTCACTGTTCTTGGGCGGTGTCCACAGGGGGGCCATCGGCCGGTGGTTGGTTTGGGGGCCGGCGCTTTTTCTTTGCGGGCTGGTCCCGGGCCCCGCGCGTCCAATGGCCCCCCCGCCCCCCAAAAGGCCTCTGCCCACGGGGGGTCCCGGCGCTAGCACCGGCCAGCGGTGTCGCCGAGGCCTTCGTCTAGCGGTGTCGATTTGTGGTTACCGCCATTGTTGGGCGGCACGTATGGTGACCCGTTTGCGGCCCCCCTAAAAGAAACACGGTGGAAATATCCTGAAACCGAGCCCCCCTCCCCGCCAACGTTGCGCTTTCAATTTGTCCCAAAGCCCTCTCTCGTCGGGCCCCCTCTACCAACTGTTTCACCTCCATTGCTTTTTTTTATCCATGTTGGGTATCGCTGTGACCGCAATAAAGTATCACAGCGGACTTTTCTGTATACAACCCTCCAGTTTTTTAGATCCGCAATTAATCCCGGCAAGTATTTCAGGTGTGGAATGCTGCGCTGTTGGCTCGATGCTTGTAAGTGTGTTTCTTCGGACGTGGGTCTCCTTGAATATATCTCTTTTTGCGCGGTTGCATTTTGCCGAGTCTGTTGCAACTGCTCTTTCTTACAGCAGATATCTTGATCTGGCGGCGTGTGTTATTCTCACCAGCGGGTTCGTTGCGTCACATTGTGTGTTCCTTTAGTGGTGCAGTTGGTTTGTCTTTGGTTGGTGTGCGAACCATCCTGGTGAGGACTTTCCCCCTATTCCCTCTTCTGTGTACGAGGTCTTTCACTGCCTATTCCCTCTGACAGTGGCGCGTTATCACTATTTTTCTCCTTTAATGGAAGCCTTGAGATGCTAATGTTGGCCAGTGCGTATAGTTGGATTTTTCGTTCCAAGAATCATATGCTCAATCCCATTGAGTAGAATAACGCTTTACACGAACTGTGTTTTCCTGAAGCACTGTTCCGTTTTCTCTCGCTGTACGAACGCCGCTATTATTTATGGGGTAACCGACACTCACCTTGTTCTCGCTTCGGATATTTTTCTGGAAGAATGAATGCAGACGCCACATCACTAGCAACGGAATTGGCTGCGCGTAGAGTTGAAATAAGACGTTTACTGGAGGCCGTCCACGTTGACGATGAAGACCGAGTGAGGGAGGAGCAGAGCATTCTTCGCTCGTTGAACCCTATATACGTAAAGTTAGCCGAGGGAGCGGTTCCACATGGGGAAGAATATACCATACAAGCACTTAAAGTTGTCAATGAAAAGGCTACGCGAGAGCGTACCACAAAGACGCAGAATGAGCGGTTTCGCAAGTATATTCAGCAAAAGGAAGAAGAGTATCAAATAGCAGAGGATCTCATTGCATCGACGGTTAAGTGCATGCAACAGGGAGATTCATCTGGTATACTCGAGCAGCATTTTAAGGAGGGTTATGGCTCTCTTGGAAGTACCCTGCAGCGTGTTGCGCCACATTTTGTAAAGTGTCTTGAGCTTACAAAAGTTCTAGCCGCGACTGTTTATACGATAAACAGTATCGAAAATACAGCGGAGGAGTCCTATGAACACGATCACCTCAACAGGAGTGCTGAAAATCTCTCAATCACATTAGAAAATGTCGATAAATTGAAGCGGCAAATATCCCATCTGGAACAACTGAATTATCAGAAAAATCAAGAGAACGAGGCTCTAAAGTCTGACGTTGACAATTTGCTCAGCGCCGTTTCGAGAGCTGGAGGTAGCGAAACAAACCCATCAAAGGACTGGGCACAGGCCCAGACTACCTACAGCCAGTTGAATCACACAATTCAAGATCTGCGTCTGAAAGTTCTGGAGCATGATCGCAGATGCACAGAATACTATCATAGTTCCCAAGAGGCAGCTCATACTGCCGAGGAACTGGAAGTACACGCAAGCGACGAGGAAGCACACATAAAGGTCAATACTACTGACGAAATGTACTGGGCTGATGTGAAGGACAGTAATAGCAGGGAAGCCGTTAATATCCTCAACGATGTCGATGCTATTGCTTTACGATACGATGCCATGGACTCAAAGCTGACACTGCTCAAAGAGATAGCGGCGAGCTTTCAGGGCTTATTCACTTCGTTTTTTGACCATCCGCGGGCCACACCATCACCGCCGGCTGGTAGCGTATGCGCGGCAAAGAAGGAACTTCAAAAACAGATTGTAGCAAAGGAGAGCGCCATACTGACCCTCAGGGAGGATCTGCGCAGTTCTGTTTCTGAAACGGACAGCTGTCGGCACGCGCTGGAGGCTGTCAATGGTGACGCTCAAACAATTCTATTGGAGATTGACTATTTAACTAAACTGCTGCCTCGCGATGGAGCTAGTGAAGGACAGAAATAGACTCAGTGCTGATCCATTAGATCAGCACCTTTTTTCACCTTTCCCGTCTTCAACAAGATCTGATAAGCGACATCTGAAAGACAGAGTAAACCGCAATATCTACAAGCAGTAAAGCTAAAAAACGTTTTTTCTCATTTGTTACTTGCCCAGCACATGTCCACCATAAAAGCAAATTACTGTGTAAATTGGTTTTAATGCACTAGTAACATTATCAAAAATTGTCTTTGTATCTCTCTCCCACTGTTTTTTCATAGGTGCTGATCGTGTGCTCCGGAGTCTTTTTTTTTGTTTGCACACGTCGGCAATGTCAGAGGAACCAATACATGTTCATGCGTTTTTGTCTGACACCTCTGTACAGTCCCCCTCTGATGAGAACTCTGCGAAGCATTTCACGACATACGCAGATGATCGGGAGGACTCCACGGAGATGGTTGGTGTTCCAGAACTCTCTGAGGAGGGAGCAACACATAGTCAAGTGAGAATGAGAAGCTCTAGTAAAGAAAAACTGGTTCATCTATCACCTGCTAGGACAGCATCTACAAGACGTTCACAAAAGTCACCCTCCACTGGTGCTCATCGACCAACACCGAGCATAATAGATGATCAAGCCTCCTATCAAACGCTTACTAACCTTAGGAAAGAGGTCAGCATGCAAGACAAAATAATAGACACACTTCATCAGGACAATGAGGCTTTACTTAACGAAAAGAGATCTTTCGTGCATCGCAACAAACATCTCGAAGACGCCCTCGCTAACCTGGAAGCGAAACATAGTCTTCTTCTCAGTGCATATGAAACTGACGCCAAACGAGGTGAGAGCACTTCCTCTATCACCAACGCAACAATCAACAGTTTGAAGGCCACTGTCAGCAAACTACAGCATGCTCTGGACGATTCTGAGAGTGCCAAAATGAAAGCACTGGAGCGAATTGAGCAGCTGACTCAAGAGAAGGGGCAATTGCAGGACACCGAAGCAGAGATACAGCGGTTGAGATCAGAGCTGAGGGAAAAGGAAACAGAAAGCCAGGCAGCTATTGAAGAAATAGCCAAGAAAGTCTCCCTCTACGTCGACAATCAAGAGTACAGTAAGGTTCAGGAGGAGCTGATAAAAGGTCACGAGGAAACAATTCGTGAACTGCGAGTTCAAGTTAGTGATCTCCAAAGCTCCAGGAGCTCACAGAATGCTTCCGCAGTAACCAGAAGTCGTACGGGTGACAAGAAGGATCGTCAAATACACCTTTTAAACAAGCGGATTGTCGAACTTGAGGACACGTTACGCAGGGAGCATCCGGATAGTATTGCAGAACTGATTCGAAGCTGCCAACCCAGCGCTCAGGATTCTCAGCTGTTTAAGAAGCAGGAGGCTCGTATTCGGCAGTTGGAGCAAGCTCTGGAGGAGAAGGACAAGTGCACCGAAGCAGCAGTAGCACAGCTGCGTGTGGAGACAGAAAAGCTGAGGTCTCAGTACGAAAAGCGGATCAGCCATCTTCAGGCTCAAATGTCCGAGAGGGGTGACGGAATTGCCATGGCCACTCGTACCAAGCAGTTAGAAAAGGAACTCCTAGAGCTGCGCAGATCAATCGGCAACAAACCGAGTGATGTCGGTGGTAATACCGAAAGTAATAGAGTTGCTAATGGTGATGTTAACAGGGTCTCTGCTTTATTAGAAGAAGTGACAACACTGACATCTAAGAATGAACGGCTGGAAGCGGTTTTGAGAGATCAGAAGTCCACTTCTTCTGTGGCCGTGCAGCTTCAATCGCAGATCGCCATTCTGACTGAAGAACTCACTGTGTACAAGAGGATGAGCAGCGAGGGACAGGCGATGCTGCGGGAGGCACATGAGCGGTGGGATCAGCGCCTGGCTCAAGCAAAGCAGGAGTTTATTGCCAAACTTCACATCACCCGCCAGGAACACAATAGCGAAATCAATCGCCTGCAGAAGTTACACAACGCCGAACTGAGGGATGCCAGTGAGCGAAGGGAGCGGACTGTGCATGGCAGTACCTTATGGCAAAAGGTGACTGATATCACTGATTCGGAAACCCGCGATTCCTTCTTACTAATAGTAGTGGACCGGCTTAATTACATTGAGAAGCAATACGTACAGAGGGAGAAGGAAACCGCGTACGAACTCGCAGAGGTGAAGCGAATTGCTAGTTTTGAGCTCTCGCTTCAAGCGCAGAAAACAGAGTTGCTACTAGAACAGAAAAATCAGCAGATCAACGAATTTCGATTCCAACTCGATCAGTTGATCACTGGGATGGCAACCCTTCAGTCGTCATCATTGCCACTGCACCCTCGCTCCTGAGGAAAAAAGCGATGACCCCTAGAACTTTTTCTTTTTGAGATAGATGTCTCTTTTGCGTTGTTCTCTAGATTTGTTTTCCCATCTGAACAATATACGTGAAACGAAGGGAGTCAGAGGACGCACAGCTCTTTGTTTCTACCGTTTGCACATTTTTCTCTGTACTTTTGGGAGAACAATACGGATTCGACTCTGCAGTTTTCCCCTTTTTTCCCGCGCTTGCTGTCTGATCAGTTTCTCCTTTTCCGCTGTACTCTCTTCTTTTTTGTTTTATTTTTCCTTTGCATTAAGAACAGGCATGTCAACGATCAAAGTACTTCTTTCTGCTCTTTTGTTTTTACTGGTAACAGTCCAAGTGGCCATAGCTATCCCCGGGCCCCACCAACTTGATGGGTATACCTTCTCCGACTACTTGCGCGACTTCAGGAAGGACTATAGCGCTAGTGAGTACCCAGTTCGACGCCGTATATTCGAGGAAAATCTTGCCGCTATCAAAATACACAATGCGGCCGGAACCCACTCCTATGTAAAGGGAGTCAACCATCTGACAGATTGGACACCGACTGAGCTGATCAGTCTCAATGGCGCAAGGCCGCGGAGCATGACAAGGCTTCGCGACCAGCGGTTGCAGTTCAACTACGAATCCGCACATCGACCTCTCCCTTATGCGGTGGACTATCGCACACATATTCCACCGGTGCTGACGGCGGTGAAGAATCAGGGCCGGTGTGGCAGTTGCTGGGCTCACTCTGCAGTGGAGGCAATAGAGTCTCACTGGGCGATCACCACGGGCCGCCTGCACGTGCTGAGCCAGCAGCAGCTCATTTCCTGCACCCCAAATCCGGATCACTGCGGCGGGAGTGGTGGATGCAATGGCGCTGTCGAGACACTTGCCTTCGAGTACGTCCATGAGGCTGGGGGTCTTGCTGAAGAGTGGTCATACCCATACACATCTTACCATGGGAGTACCGGCACCTGTCTAAACGTCGCAGAAAGCTCTAAAGTGGTGGAGGTAGCTGGCTACGTGAAGCTGCCCGTGAACGACCAGTACGCTCTGATGGAGGCGGTCGCGTTCGACGGTCCAATCAGTGTGAGCGTTGATGCCTCGAGATGGAGCAGCTATGCTGGCGGTATCTTCGATGGCTGCAACTACGCAAAGAACATAACTCAGAATCATGCAGTGCAGCTTGTCGGTTATGGGCATGACAAAAGCACCAGGCAGGACTACTGGATCATTCGGAACTCATGGGGCCCACTATGGGGCGAGAACGGATACATGCGTCTGCTGCGCCACAAGACCCCAGAGTGTGGTTGGGATGTGGATACGTATTCTGGGAGTGCATGCGATGGAGACCCCGACACAGCATGGGTGTGTGGCATGTGCGGTATCTTGTATGACTCCAGTTTTCCCATAACGAAAGCGGCATATGGTCGCTCGAAAAAAAAGACCCATGGCTGACGCCACCCGGGGTGAACCGCCCTGATGCCTGCAAGCGACAGGACTCTATAGAGCGTTTTTGTTTTCTTCATTTTTGGTGAGACAAGGCGATGCTGGGGACCGCCGAGCCTGTTACTTCCCTCGAAGTATCGGAGAAAGCCAACAAGCAAGCAAGGACAGAGGCCCCCCCCATCATATACTATTGACGTCGTGCATACACATTATCGTTTGTCTATTCATTTATGTGGATACCACAATAACAGCTTACTCAACACCTAGTCTTACACTACGGGTTGTCTTGTGGTGTTGAGGATACTGTGGTGGGGGGAGAGAGGGGGAAAGGAAATAGGGCTGGTGCCGGCACGTACAGCGCGGGTTTCAGTGCTATCCACACTTGTGTCTCTCTATTCGCAAAGCTGCAACCGCAAACAGTAGCGCAACGGCCTGCAAAACATGAGAATTAACTTTGCGTGATGATGAAGAGAGCACACGTACCATTTCACTTCTCAATGGCGGTTGCTATTGACAGTCGACCACTCCCCCGATTAATGCAGGACGCTCAAGCGTCCCAAAGGACCTGTTACCCTTCTCTACCATTATTATTCATTGCTTTTGTGCTGTTGAAGGAGGAGAGAGTTTTTTTTCTCTTCCATTTTGGTGGTGTAGGGTTTACCAGAAAGACGACGACAGCACTGCGGTTTCCTCCCCCTCTTAAAGGGAGGTGCATCGAATATCTCAAGTAGAGAGCATCGAGGGACAGAGAGCTCTAAAGGACTACTGTAACAATATAGTAGCAATGAGCCGACCGGATGGCTTTAGTCCTTCAGCCTCGGACTCGGCACGACTGGCGCGGCTTCTCCAGAGTGAGCGAATCCGATTACAAGAACTGGAACATCAAGTGGCTGGACTTCAAGACCTCATTCAAGAGAAGAATGAAGAGATCAAGGCGACGAGGCGACAAAGTGCCCTGCTGACCGAAAAGTCTGTTGGGGATGAGGAGACCATTAGCACACTGATAAAGCAGCTGGAGGGGATGTGCGCCACCACAAACGATACAACGTACACGGGGCGACTGCAGACGGGAAGTAGCGATGCGGCGTTTCAAAGTGGAGTAGTAGGTGGAGTACGGGGCCACACTCCAGCTTCGGTTGGAGCCCCGAAGCCCTCCTCAGATGGTGGCATGTGCGACGATAGAAACGCCTCCTTAGTGGCGCAGGTAGCTGCATCAGCAGCTACCATCGCAGGTAAGAATGATGAGATCATTAAGTTGGAGACCCACGTTCGGGAGCTAATGGAGGTGAACGCCTTCTACACGGCTATTGTGTCGCAACAGGATGAGGAGAACAACCGGAAAGCACCTTCTGCCGGGCCTCCAAGTGGGGATACACCCTCCGGAGCCGGGCCTGAGCCCGCACCCGAGGAGTTGGTACGCCGGGTTGCTTTTTTGGAAGATCAGCGGGAGAAGCTGCAAAGGGTTGTGAAGCAGACCGAGCGAGAGAAGCGGGCCGTACTGGAGGAGGTAGGGGCGCTGCGCCAAGAGGCCGCGAGGCTGGAGGGGGAAATGGTGGCGGTAGAGCGATGGCACCGTCAAGGAGAGCTGCATCAGGAGGGGACTGTGGGGCGCAGCGATGGACCAGCTTTACCACCTTCTAATGCTGCCAACAAGGGACTATCACCTGAGCCCTCTTCATCTCACAGTGCGCCACCTGCTCCAAGAGGAAATGAGCCGTCGGGCATCTCGGCGCTACGTGTTGCACCAGAACGTATCCCCGCCAAGCTGGTTTCCACCACTGCCTCACAGCGACGTTCGCAGTCAGTAGCAAGTCCCCTGGCAGGCAATTCTCCCTTTACCCAATGGCAGCAGGAACTGTCGCAACCGCAATTGCAACAACGCCGTGGCTCTAGGGCGGAGGGGCTGCCGATAAACCTGCACGCGCTGCGACCTATCCACATAAGCGCTCCAACCTCACAGGAGCGGGAGCTGCTGGTGCGGATGCAGATGTATGAGGAGCGACTTGCGCAACTTGAAGTGTATGAGGCAGATCGGCAGCGGAGCTTTGACTCCATGGAGCGCGCTAGGGCGGACCTCTTCACCAGCATGAATGAGCAGCTGGAGAAGCAGCGCAAGGAGGCGGCGCGTCTTCGCAAGCTGCTTGCTTCCTCCAGTGCTGCTTCGGAGGATTCTCTACGCACTCCGCAGCTGGTGACACCGCTCCATCCTGTGGAGGTACCGGAAAGGGAGCTGCCAGGACTCCGTGGTCGTGAGTCGCTTTCTACGGAAGCTGGAGACGCCACCAAGACTGTCGAGGGCCACGTACACACTGTGAGAGGTGCGGAGGGGATAGCTGTGGCTGCATGCCAAGTCACCTGCGCGGAGGCTGAGGATCGTTTGGCTTTGCAAAACGTGGCTACGACAGCCTTTGTGTCAGTGATTTCGGAGGCACACCAAGACTTGCGAATGCTGTGCACACCCCACCCCTCAACATTGGAACCGGCAGCTCACGCTGACGAGTCATCAGAGAAAGGGCGTCAAGCGCAGCAATGGTCCACTCATGTCAGGGATGGAAATGATGGACACCTTGGCACCACATGCAGTTGCAAGGCCCCACCCACTGATATGTCCCAACTGCTATTCGCGTTGGACACGTGCTTGGACGAGAGGCGATTCGCCACTGTGGATCACCTCTTCACACTCTTTTGTGAGTGCGCGGACACATGTGCGTCCCTCATGCGTGGCGCCTGCTCCCCAACCACCACCACGACGCGCAGCGGTGAAACACTTAGGCAACAGAACGCCGCCGACCTCCTCCGGATACAGTCCGCACTTGCCGCACTGCAGCGAAGGCACACCAACGACGACACTGATGGTGGAGCGACAACGCCCCCTCCGTCTGAGGTTCCAGCTCCGCCCCACCAATGGGATTGTGTCACCGCCACGACGAGCAACAGCGAGAGAGGGGAGGAGGAGCCTACTCTCGTCGCTTTGGCGAGTAAAGTGGGGGATGTGTCTCCGCCAATGAGCAGCTGCACAGAGGCAGAGGCGGAGGAGAGCACAGGGATACCGGAGGAGGCGGATGAGGAGGAGGAGGCGAGACAGACGGCGACACCGTCGCAAAGTGTGGGTGAGAACGGAGAATTCGACGGGACAACTGCTGAGACTGACGACGACAACTTCCGATTGGAATTGTATGAAGAGGAGGAAGACATGGAGATGGAGGCTGGCCAGGAGCTCCAACTCTCCATGGAGGAAGAGGCAATGTTGCTGGCACAGCTGGGGGAGCAGATAAACTCACACCACGATGAATCCACGGAGAGCCTTGAGGGCACAGCAACCTCAGCGGGCTCATGCGATGTTAGCGAACAATCTATTCCTGTGCACGCTCTGGTTGAGGGGAGCACTGTAACTGATCGCAGTGAGGAGATGAATCAGTCCAACCAGCAAGATGACCCTCTCATGGACGCCGACACCACCTTCCCAGAGGTTAATGATTCAAGAGACAGCCTTCGCAACAATGCAGCAGCTGCAGGCGAGCGCTCCGGTGACCAGATATTCCATTGGCCCCAAGAGGCCATCCCCAGCGTTGCCCAGTCTTCACCTGATCTCCTAACGCAATTATTCACGGGCGAGTTTGTTCTACCGTCTCAGCCCACCACATTCGGTGGCGCGGCGGCGGTGAAAGGGGATCAGCAGCTACCACTCGATAGGGCGGAAATGCCTCCGTCATCCAAGACTACATCGGTGACTTTCTCTGAGTCATGGATGCATAACGTACCCTACGATGGCAGCCGTAATTCGGGGTCGGAATTAGCCGCTGCATATGCACAGGCGGTTTCCAGAGGTGCAGAGATCAACATGACCAGCGGACTGCAGCAGACAGGACAGCCCACCAGCACCCATGCGTCTCAGCACCCTCCCGCTACCAACTTCTACCACTTCTCCACTGCGCAAGGGGCGCGTGGTGTTGGCAGTAGCACGAGCGAGACGAGCGGTGATTTCGAGCCAGATTTTGATCCGTTTGCCTAAGGCGAGAGTTGTGTGCTCTCTGGCCTCATTGTGGTGGAATGGAGGAGAAAGATTGCAAAAAAAGTGTGCCTCTTCCGGGTCGGCTCTGTTGACATGCTGTTGCTCCGCTCTGGAGTTTGTTCGAGAGCCGTTGACACCATTACCCATACGCTTCGGAGTGAAAAAAAAATACGGAAGCCACTCGGCACAGTCCTCAATATTGAACCATTCGTGACTGAAGCTCGTCACTCATCGCGCGTGTATTACTACGATTCGGGGGCGACTGCTAAGCAGTGCCCATTCCATTCTGCAGCGTCGCCTAGTTTATCTCACCCTTTGTAATCTTCACGCTTTTTTTGTTGTTTGCTTTCGTTTCCCCTACAAATGAAAGCCCATCGGTAACGGGTCAGTGATACGATTACCACTCACACCTGCCCCCGCTCTCCGAGTGAAGCAGTGAGGCCCTCACGCCAGCACCGCTTTCCACACTCCTGTTCTTCGCTCATCCCTCCCCTTCCCCGTATTCCAGGCACAGGTAGTACAGCTTCTCATTCTTCTCCTTCCCAACCGTCAGTAGTTCAGGCTCTTCCCAATTCCCCCTTTTTACTCCTTCCCTCCTCCGCTCTCAGCGTCACGTGCAGCTATGCAGCGTGGGACGGAGGCACCGCGGGGGCGCAGTGAGTTACTACTGTGGCTGAACACACTCTGCAGCGCTGAGTACCCCGCCGCCGAGTCACTGCGCGACGGGGCAGCGTACTGCACCATCATCGAAGCCGCCGTCAGCCGTGTCGCGCAGAACTGTGAGGCCGTCCAGTCTCCTGAGGCGCGTGCGGCAACGAGGAAGGCACGCCAGGCCACTGCTGTCCTCGCAAAACTCGATTGGTCCGCAACACCACAGGTGTGTGAAGACGTGGACCCGTCTCTGGATACGATGGCAATCCGCGCGACGTGTCGGAAGAACATGCAACTGCTACAGGACTTGCTGCAGACGTGTGTCCCAGAGGAGCACACGCTCACCATTGAGGTGGAGCGTCTAGCAGCTGGGAAGCTGCAGGACCACGTGCGATTTCTGCAGTGGCTCTACCAGTTCATGTCTAAGGTGCTTGCCAACTACTCGAGAGAGGCGATTGAGCGGCGCACAGTGGCACGCGAGGGAAATGGAGTGTCCGGTGTGAAGCTCAACAGGGCAACGGAGCTGATGAAGCGACGATGGTCTGGGGGAGCTGACAGGGCGGGCGAAGTGAACGATGACCTGAGAAGGAGCGGGTCGCGTGACGGCGGTGCTCTGGAGAACTCCCCACGGCTCCGTCAGGCTCCGCCGCCGGCCCGAACCACCTCTGGTACCACCCGAGATGACACGAGTACGCAGAGGAGTCCCGCAACAACCCTGCGTGCCCCTCCAAGCGCTTCCCCACAATCGAAGAGCGTTCACAAGGTCGCGACAGCGACGGTGCCTACAGTGCAGCAGCGCGCCCCAGCACTGGCACCGGAGCGACCAACTCGGAGTTTCTATCCAAAAGACACGGTCACAGTCCCCATGGGTTTGAAGGATTTGCTGGTCGATTTGCGCGCGGATGTGGAGGAGATGGAGGCGCTAGTGCTCAATGCGAGCGACGCCCATCGCTATGCCCTCACACGTGTCACTGAGAAATCCACTCAGGAGGGAGACCCCACACCGCCTGTCGCTCCATTCTCTCCAAGTGAAACAGTGCGAAGTGCACTGACAAGACCTGACTATGTACCAGCGAGCCAGTCAACACTTTCCTTGGAGGAGCTGGGCCACTTACTGGAGGAGCGTGACGGTTTGGCGCAACTCTACACTGCGGTAGCAGCGATTGTTTCACAGCACAACGCCCGCGGCGCTCGTACACCCTTGTTGGCTTCACTAAACGACCTACTCAACCATTCACATGCTCAGTAGCCCAACATCGTCGCCACTGCACGCACAAGTGCAGTGTGTGTATGTGCGCGCGGCTGGTCTATGTAGGATGAAACAGCAGCGTGCGTCAACATCGCTGTGCTACCATTGACAACTGAGCTTTTTTAAAAAGAATCATAGAGCAAACCATAAATTCCCCTGGAATCTTCGCACTATACTCAAGCGTGTTGTGACTCTCCCCTGCTCAGTTTGGTATATGATGTAATTACTTCTTTCCCTCACAGTTAGAACCAGTTCTCATCCCCTTCCCACATTGTCCTTTCTTATCCATTATCACTACGATTTGAGTGTGTGAAGGGGTTGAGGATTTTGTAGATCGAGGCCTATAGAACATAAACATACACTCACGCATACACGCGCATAAACGCGTATTCGCGCTTTCGGAGAGGCAAAATCCTCCCCCCCCTCCCCCCCCAGGAAGGGTGTCTGGAGCTTATTTTTAAATAGAAAACCATGAAGAGAGTACGTCATGGGAATCCCATTCCTGCACCATATCCTCAGGCGTCAGTACCAAAAGGGGCCGGCCCTTGGGCCAGCGTAAGGAAAAAGAAGAGGCGTCTCATGGCAGTCGCTCTTGTTTTATTGATCGCACTTGTCTCTCTGGTGACGCTGCTGTTGGTTGCCAGGTCTCTGATCCGGGAGGGTGTTGGGATTCCCGTGGTACCACCGAGGAAATTCAATGCTGACCAGTGCAAGGATTACATGTGGGGCGCTGGCAACTCGTCAGGCATTATAGACACCACGGTGCTGATGCTTTTCTCGGACACTCATGGGACTGCGGCTCGGTACTGCTACAGTGACCCGTCAGAGTCCGCTCAAACGATGGATAGCAGGCAGCAGTGCTTTTATTCTCCACACAACATCGAGAGGAATTTTGCGCGTGTGGCCGCTGCCTTCCTCGCGTCTCCACAGAATCCGGAACCCAACCCATACTTTAGCTTCCTCGAAGATCACGACGCAACCCTGTGGGTGGTGGAGGACTCCGTGGCGAGGCCGCTGCA